>PNEQ01019134.1:141943-212264 GCA_003012365.1 Medauroidea extradentata
GGGGGGGGGGGGGCGACGGAAAGCAAGAACGAGAGAAATAGGAGTACGCCGAAAAACTCATCGACCATATACAACGTTCCGCTCGTTTGCCATCCCGCCGGGAATGAAGCCCGTATCGCCGCGATGTGATGGAAGGTGAGCTACTGAACGTCTTATGAGTTATTGCCGGCGGCTGGTAGAGGAACTACATTGTTGGTATGACGCAATCGTGTCCGGCAGGTAGCAGTGTACAGTCTGCACAACCACACACTGACATCTAAGCATAGTATCGGAGTACTGCGCGCGCGCACGTGTATGTGCAACGATTGCTGTGATTGCATTGATCCCAAAATTTAAGTGAAAGTTTCACTACCAGTGGCGTTGTAACATAACAGAACTAAAGTTGAGCAGATATTTCATTTGGAAATACGTACAGAACGGCAACAACTCGAAGGAAATCAAAGGAAGTGTACCTGTCACAAAGTTGAAAGATTATTTACAATGTTTTACAATTTTGTGAAGAAGAAAAGAAAAGTGGTTTGATTATCTCGTTAGACAAAGCAATTGAAAGGGCAGCGAAATCAGTAGATGCAAGTAAAAATACAGTGTGTAATATTGCCAGAGAGTGTGTGAAAGCAGAAAAAGTGCTTGTGCACTGATAGTACTACGAGCCGGTCCGTTACCCCCGCGCTTCGCACTTGCCATACCAACAAGTCGTTGTCAACATACAACAGTGCACTAACTTCTCAGAGGTAAAGACTGGTCAGATGGGTGGTACCTCACCAGACACCTATATTATAGTTTATTACTTGAGAATGCACAATTAATTTAGTTTAACGACTTTCGTGGTCAAATACAAACCGGCGTATACAAATAACACCGATGGTATACGTGCCGATACATTGTAGTACGCAAAACCATAAATTTTGGATAGTTTTGTTTTTCACGTGCAACTCGAAATATTTTGGAGAGTTATGCTCTGAACACCAGTATATTCTACAATCCTGTGCTAGTTTCTTCATTAACGTCTCGCAGCAGAATGTAATGTATGTGATGCACCCATGTCAGACAGTAATCAACTTACACGACAGCATACAAGCCTTGTGCTGCATGTGTACGCTTACCACATGAGATCTAGTGAAGCACACACGCGTTGAAGAATGGTCACTTTCACTTCACTTGGAGTAGAGCTAGGATCATTAATACTTTGAAGGCCTCTGCGAATTTGAAGAGTCATCATAAACTTCTTTCACTATATCTATGACCTGAAGTAAGCCGTTATCATATTAGCTTATTTTCACGACTGTACTACACTTATTTGCTATTGCTAATTTTTTTTATAAATCTATATATGAAATGATTCGGAAGGGCTATCAGTTACAATCGTTTAGGTCTGCTCTATAATGAACTTTACTGAAGATATCTGACATTGACGGACGTACACCGTTCTGATACTGTACCGTTATTTCACGCAACTATCACGTTTTTAAAGGATTAAACAAAATGTAAAAAGTAAGAACAGTATCTGTCCAATGTTTCCTTCTGAAGAAACCTCAGTAAAATATTAATTTATGGTTATCAGAATTATATAGTCACTTCCCACCCTGGAACCACGTCGTCAAATTGTAGCACTGAATAGGATTTAACAAGCAATATATTTTACATTTGGAACCACATGTATGATAAGTGCTTCCATGTATGGTATCTGGGTGACACTCCGATTTTAAAAAAATTCCACACCTTTGAAAAAAAGTACATGTGTTCATGACTACGACTTTGAAGAATCATCTCGATCAGAATTTAGAATTACGTAAATAGGAAGTGGTAGACCACGACGACGACTTTCTCGCCACAAGAGTATGAAAGCGTTAGAGATGACTACCTCTTCGTCACTAAGTCACAGAAGTCTTAGCAACGACGGCCTCTTCACCACGAGATCATAAGAGCCTTAGAAAAGACGACTTCTTCGCTAAAAATCATAAGAGTTTTACTTACAACTACCTCTTCACTACAAGAGAATGAACGTCTTAGAACATATGATTTTCTAGTTAAAAGACCATAGGCCTTAGCTACGACTGTCTCTTCGCCACAAGAGAACGAAAGCCTCAGCAAAGATGACTTCCTTGTCACGAGATTATTAAAACCTTAGGACCTACCTAAGACGACTTCATCGTCACGAGATCATAAAATCCTTAGCTAAGACGACCTCCTAGTCACACGATCATAAAAGCGTTAGCTACGACGACTTGCTCGTCACAAGATCATAAATCCTTAGATACAACAACTTGCTCATCGCATGATCATAAAAGCCTTAGCTACGACGACTTGCCCGGCATAAGATCAAACAGCCTTAGTTACGACAACTTGCTCGTCACAAGATCATAAATCCTTAGCTACAACAACTTGCTCGTCGCATGATTATACAAGCCTTAGCTACGACTGGTGAGCGTTGCATGACGCACGTTGACGTGATCGTGATACCCCGCGGCGATCGGCGTGAACGTCCTCGTATCGGCCGACAAGGCAGCCATTCATGGGCCGTCCCTCGCTCAGAGCCCAGTACTATCTGCATGTTCACTCCCCTCTCTTCTGCTATGAGTGGTTGATGGTACAGCGAGACTTGCTGCACGTCTGCTACTCTCGTAGGCTTGCTTCTGTATGTAGTCTCCTTCTTGTAGGGATAACGTGATGATGCAATGTACCAAGCTGAACACATCATGTAGGCCGAACTTCTACTGACTGTTCGCCAGCGTTATACCTCAAGTGAGGCGTTACTAAGACTCCCAGTGCTGATTATCCTATAGCTGTCACACAGTTATTAATTTTGCTTTATTATTGAATTTATGATAATGTTTCGCTACAGTGAGTCAACACCACAACATCACCAGAAACCCGCCAGTCATCTAATTTCCAGACAGATGCCTAAATGACAAGATGTATGCCGCTTGGTTCACATGCGAATCGCTGAATATTCATCATGGGCTCCACAAAGTTCAAGAGGAATGTAAACCCACAAATACATTCAAAGTCTTTTAAACTTATCTCGTGGATCGGGCAGTTCGACCGCTTGGCTCAGTCGTTAGAGTTCCAGTCAACTAAACCAAGGGTCCCGCATTCGATTCGCGGTCGGGGCAGTCAATATTTACAGTTGCCTCTCCGGGTTCACGACTGGGTGTTGTGTTCTCTCATCATCTCCATACTGCGGAAGGCAGTGGTGAACTACCGCATATTCACCTCGTCGGCTTCGGAGGGTGTCGTGGATTTCATCACTTGGCGCCCTCCTGTGGTTCTAAAACTGTCTTCAGCCAGAACATCCATCATCATAATCATCATCTTGGGTCCAGCAAGGAAGCCCAATTTCAAAGAACTCAGAGAAAATTTTTTGATAGTTGTTTGCAGACTTTCGCGGCTATTGTTGATATTTTTAACTTGGCTTTCGGGGTTGAGCCGCGGTGTAGTGGTAGAGAGAACCAACGTTTAGACTCGCATCGCAGCAGGCATCTTCAAATTGAATTTCAAATGAGATCCATTGGCTAAATTGAGCTTGCCTTTCCAATAGACCTCAGTTGAAATTCAGCCCTGAAGATGCCTGTTGCAATGCGCGGCGAAACGTCGGTTCTCTCTACCACCACGACGCGGCTCGTCCTGAACGCATGGATGAAATTTTATTTGTGTTTTATCGAACATAAGCTTTCAAACACAGGAAGAACAACAATAGCAAGTAATTAATAAATAAGTTACGTTTTACCCATTTTTCACATACAATTTATTTATTTTAGCGTCGAGTTTATTGAGGCCATATAAGTTAACATAAATGTTTGAATATTTTATTTATTCTTACAAGCACAACTGTAATTTTATTCCTACGCCATTTTTTATTAATTTGGAAGTTGGCAGCGTCAAGGGGAACACATGTACTATTAGACTAGGGTGAGACTACAGTGGTTTGCCACTGTATTCCGCAGATATGTGGGTGAAGGGACAAACACAACACCCGGTCTTGAACCTGGGGAGGTTGCACTACATGTTCTCTTCCCGGCCGGGAGTCAAACCAGTGACTCTTGGCCCTCAGGCCATTGAGCCAAGCATCGGGGCAAGCACACTTATATGATAACTAAATACATTTTCAATTATAACTTTTCAAATAGAGCACATACGTAACGTTTTCTTCGCCAGAAGTTCAAACATTTCAGACGAGTCATGGCGCGCCGCGCAGTAATGGTGGCCGTGACCTGCATACGAGAGAAATAATATCATTCTGAACCATGACTGTCACTTCTTGTTTTGAGTTGAGGCTGACAGAGGAAAGGGAGTGACAAACAAAGGAATAAAGGGCAGTTATCGTCGCCATAGCCATTGATACACCATAACAGGTACGGCTCGCCTCGCTGCTCGCTCACGCCCTCGTAACTGACGTAGTGAAACAAATCATTAAGGGTGTTCAAGTGCGTTTAAAATATAAAAAAAAATTTTTTTATTAAATTATATTAGTTTTGTAGACAATACTTGTGAGTACAGTTACCTCTTACGAAACAATTTTAGCTCGCATAGATTTGTAACAACAGCGCATCGAAGTCAAAATTTCCACGTTAGGCTGCCATGCAAATAGTGAAAACCAATTAATTTTTACTTAAACGAAATAATGCACAGAAAAATAACATGCCATGCACTACGTAACCTAATATTAGAAAATGTCACGGTGAACAATTTTTGTATTGTAAAAAATTGTGGAATTTGCAACTTTTCCCTGTACTTTTGCGATATTACGTTGTGGGTTTATAAATGGTAGGTTACGTAGTCCATGGCATGATATTTCACTGTGAATTTGTTCAATTGATTAAGAAAATTGGTTTTCACTGTTTGTTTGACAGCGTAACATGAAAAATGTATCTTTGCGTACCATTATGATAAAAAAAATGCGAGCTAAAATTGTTTTGTTAAATGAAAATGTACTCACAAGTTCCGCCTACAAAATTAACACTAGTTCACGAAAATGTAAAATTATTATTTTATACCACTTGAACACCCTTAAGCGATTATTGCAGAAGCTTACCTCCTCCGTCGGACAACTTACGCAACGAAAGGTAAATGAAACAGTGAAATTGCACTGAACTGAAATAATGAGGAAATACTTTAGCCTGTCATTAACAAATAGTTTTATTTAGTATGTTGAAAAGTTAAATGTACGTAATAACGGAAATCACACTATGTACAGTACATGGCAATTCTGAGACGTCTCTCATTGTTGATCCTCCATTACATTTTGTATGTAAGATTCCCAACTGCCGATTCGCAGTCCATGTTTGATATAATTGGGCAATATTGCCTAAATTTTATTTTTAAAATGCCGAACGGCAAGTGTTGTTCTGTTGCTCTTGTATTTAAACACGCAATTCACATTATAACAACAGTAATCACCAAATAAAAACAACCAAAATAATTCTTTAAAAAACAGATTTAGGGCTACCAATTACTAAAAATGAAAATTGTGCTAAATTGCGTATTCTGACGCTGGTATTGTGGTGTTTTCTGAATTACCTTTACTGAAAATTGACTAATTTTAAAAATTAGTAACATAATCTTATTATTATTTTGGCGCCGGTAGCACAAGAGACTCAAAAGGTATTTCCTGAAAGTGAGTGGTTTTCAGACTTTATTTAAATTCACACACTCGCAGAATAATTGTCAATTTAACACGTTAAACCATATTTTAAAAAATTCAGATAGATAGTCTCAGTAATCCACAGATATATAATAGTGAGTATGTCTTCACAACATACGTTGTAACATTCTCCATACATGTTGCTTAAAACTTTAAACAACTTGTCCTTTAGCTGCAACACATTCTTGACAAATAAACACCATAAATATTGGAATTCATACACCATAAAAACTTTCCTGCATATTGTAATATATTTAAAGCATAGCATTCAAATTTTTGATTACATCAAAGAAGTTATTATTTTCTTAAGCCCAATACATACGAGCATCTTTCTTGTACATGAAAGTGAGCACTACAGTGAACACCTATTAAATTATATATTGCACTGTTTAAACTTAACCATATTTTCAATGTTTATGTATTTATTTGTGGCAAAAATTTAAATAACTTTTTATTGTAATTAAAAAAAACAAAATTTTTCTTGAAGTTTTCGTTGAATGGTAACGTGGACATGTTTTATGTCAAAGCTCACATAGTACGAGCGGACATTTTGTTGTCACGATTAAAGACAGTATTACTACGTTTAGGGTAAAACTTCAATCCAGATTGAACCTGAAGTGGAGTCAACTCGGAGTGAATGTGTAGCGAACATGTATTGACGAACTGTGTTTACAGTAAATATTACAATCCAGATTGAACTGTAAACAAGAGCCAAGTTGAAGTCAACCTGTATTGAAAACGTAATAATGCTATCTATCGGCGACCATACGAAGCAGAGAACAGATGACAAACGAAAAATAATAGTTGCTCCAAATAAGGCTTTTCTTCATGAGATGCACCACTTGTTTTCTTCCGTTTGCTTTATAAAAGCCGTTTAGCTTTATAAATACCTGCTTTTAACGCTTTATGTTAAATTATATTGTGTTCTCTGTTCTTTTTTAACCTAACCACAACACATAACAACACAATATGGCGACAACTTTGTCCTGCGCATTTTCTTTTCAGTCCAGTCTGTGTTTACAGTAAAATTTCAATCCGGATTCTTCACTCCAGTCCACCTCAACAAGTAGAATGGATTATCTAGCTTCACTCCTACTTCAGTCCACAACAAAGTGTTTATAGTAAAATTTTACTCTGGATTCCTCAGTCCACTCCATCTTCAATCTGGATTGAAATTTTACCCTAAACTGTCTTAATGGGACAAGACTGTGTAACGAAACATTCATTATTATGCTATATCGTAGTAATGTCATGTTAGAAATAAAACATACCTCTTCATAATCAACAATAAAATATTAAAATAATATTAATACAATTTGTTTACTTGAAGGCATGCTACTATACTGCGTAATTTTGGTAGTTCGGTATTTATTTTTATTTGTTTATTTACAAACAACATTATTGGCTTGGTTTTGAACCATTCTGATTTTTAAACATACTGTCGAAAGAGCAAGTTTTTACCGATATCAACTGTCAGAGGAAGACGTTCATTATTGTTATTTTCTCATAAATTAGCATTGAATCGGGAAATCTAAAATTCAAAACCTCTAATTGTAGCATGCCGGAAAAAAAGTTATTTTACAAACACGATCTAAAATTGAAATACAGCGTTCAATGTGCTTGATGAAAATTATGCTAATTTCTTTAGCTAGCTGGAGTAATAAATAATAGCCTGACATGCTACGGTAATGTTAGAATGATAGGTTTTATTATCAAAATCTAAGAACTTTGGTAACTCGCTCAAATATGACATGTAGCGTGCTGGCGCACCATTAACACGTTAGACTCGTTTCGGGAGAACCTGGGCTTGAATCCCGGCTCTGCCCTTACTGATTTCAGTTTTCCCGAAATAGTTCCAGATAAATGCTGTAATGGTTACTCTTCTCCCAGTTCTTGTCATTGTGTAGGCCTACAGTTGTGTATCAGGCATTCAATAGGCAAAGCGTGGAGGAAAATCCCCTTTCCTGTATGTCATGCTTTTTTTTGTGTAAGGTCATAACCGTATGTCCGAACTCTGTTGATAGAAATCGAGACCTTTGAAGTTGCCTCGCCTGGTAATCATGACATCGAATCAGCGACTTTAGAAGAGTGCTTGAATGACGCAGCTGGCCAATAGCTAGTAATAAGTAGGTAACGCTGAAGGTATGTTGTGGAACATGTCCGACATCCTGGTTTCTCGATTTATTTTCCCTCGTTTGTACGACCTTTGCAGCATGATGCTTTTATTTCTTCTTGCCCGTCGACTGCTATAGATAACAAGCTTCCCCAGTGACGTCTGGTAGGTTCGTTGTTGACGTCAGCGGGGCTACAAGCGCCTCTAGGCAAAAACAGTGCCAGTGGGAGCTTGTTATGGTGATGGGAAAGTACACAATCACTTGTTGACTTGCGAGGCGTCGTTACACGGTGCGACAGTCCCCAGCAACTCATCACAAGATTGAAGCTATAGAGTAAGTAAAGTAGTATTAATCAAGGATGATAAGAAAGTACAAATGGATCATTAGCAGCTTAGACTGAGGCAGAGCTAACTTTGTTCATGTATAAATATGGCGGAGTTGTTTTAAGTGCAACCTGCTGTTGCTATAGGTCACGGTCGTAGAAGAACAGGCCTGGACACTCGCCTATCTAACAATGTATTTTACTTGACCCCCTTATTGTTTGGCTGTAGTTCGTCAAGTTACCGAGAATGTCGTACGTTTTGGCGCTGTTTCCCGGGCGGTCGGACTCAAACTCCGTCCACTTTTTCCCATTGTTAAATTTATAAAGTAAATAAAGGTTGGTGGAGCCATTTCTTAAATTTGTGAGCGAAGAAAGCATTTCATAAATTCATAAAAAATACGTTTTGATAAATTGGTTATCTTAGCGGAAAGGAAGTGGGCGGAGTTTAGTCCGACCGCCGTAACATCAGCGCCAATAAAACACAATATTCTCGGTAACTTGGTGAACTACAGCCAAACAACAAGGGGGTCAAATATCAAGGCGAGTGTCCAGACCTGTTCTTCTACGACCGTGCTATAGGTGTATTGAGAAATGAGGTTAGGAATGGTCAACTCAAGCCACATTATACACGTTGCTATGGTAATAAACAACATTTATCACTTACCAGTATGGCGGATGGACTTTTTTCCCTTCCGTCTCAAAACCTCTCCCCTCCTAGCCTACATACATACGTTATTCTCCATCTGGATGTTTATCTAATCTTTTATATATGTATATATATATATCCGAGCAATGATAATGTTCGATCTACTAATTTTATTCATAGAGTCACATTTTCAATCGGGACCCAGTTCCATCAACTTTCTAATATCAAAAGGACATTTTTTTTCCCATATGGAGTCGCATTGAATACGATCGTGTAATACCTTGCAGTTACTTGCGAAAAATCGTATGAATTTCGCACGAGCAGTTTTAAAATCAATATTCCCTGAATATTTCAATTTCCACGTATCAAATTTATTTCAAATTGCCTATTCTCAAACACGTGTTAAAAAATCTAGAAGCTGCTCAAAATCATTTTCTCCTTGATTACCTGTAAATGAACTAGATTGACAACGCAAAAAAAAAAAAAAAAAATTACACGTGACATATTTTCAAATGAAAATTTCACAACTATATTATTTTACGTTATTAATGTGACATTAATTTTTTTAAAACTAAATGTAAAACTGTACTTTTAATACATAAACAAACTGATGCAATACTCTTCTAATACGTTAGTAGAATCCGGCCCCGTCATCATTAAAGCGTTTTGTTTATCCCTATATCGTGACGAGGCCCTGACATAGGCTGTCAAAGGCAACGAGACATGTTACCTGGTTGAGGCACCGCAACATTATGGCAGAACTGTTGTAATGTTGCAAGCTGTCTGAAAACTTTGCAAGACAGACACAGGACCGTGGTCTGTGGCATGTCAGTGAGATTGGTAGGTTTCATACAGCACCTCAACCACGTACATGCACCTATAGCCACCTGGCACACAGCGAGCTGGGATTTACTAAAGAGATTTTGGTCAGCACTTAAGGCGCCCGCCTGCCTTGTAAACAGCGTTGCAGCTAGCTAGCAGAACTCTTTCTTCTAAGAAACTTCACAACGTGTTTCTTATGTGTGCATTTACGAAATGAACAAACACTTCGAACGATCTCGGAATGGTAGTTTCAAAACATCACGTTTTTTTTTTTTTTTTTTTTTTCAAAAAAATAATTTCGGAGCCCCTCAAATAGTTAAAAAAACAGAGTTTTCAATCTATTATATTTAAACAACTATTCACAGGATTTGGGTAAAACTATGATAGAAAGGTGTATTGGACTTAGCTAATATGTGGTCACCGCTGAACGTGTCAGTCAAGCGAGTGTTCTACGATACGTCATTTCAGTATCTTACGCTATAAGTGATGCCGCGTCAGATGAGCCGGTCAACATCGCCCTTTCACCGTGCCTCACCCACACAAACACATGACCATCAGGCAGGCGCCTTAACATCTAGGTCTTTAGCGCAGGTGAGGGGAGACATGATGCATGGAGCAAAGCCGAAATGACGGGGCGGGGGAAACGGGAGATCCCCAAGAAAACCCGCCGACTAGCAGCATCAAAGGACACGAGAGGCGCCAGTCAAGTGGCTGATAGGATGAGCTAAAACAGCCGAGTGGAACCAGTGTATTGCGAGCTGCAGGCATCTAGGCGCATGTTAAGATGAGCCTTGTTTTATACTCTTAACCAGAACATACTACACTTTTAATTTGCTAATATACTACATTTCTCATTAAAGTAAATTCAAACCATTTTAAGCACGTATTTGGATTCAGCGTCCTTGTTAACGTATAATTCAATACCAATTATAATCCACTGATAACCCTATTTAGATTTCAGAAAATATTACAACATATTGACAGCATATTAAACTTCTAAAATTTTCTGTAGACATGAATACCTTTCATATGATACCAAACACAAATTCACCTCATTTGGTAAGATAAATTTACCTGCCAGACCGTATTAGTTGTTTCCAAGTTGACCTTTGTGTTCTTAGAGTGGGTGCCACGGTAGTGTATGGTCAGACCGCTGCCAACGAAGATGGTCTGGTTGCCATAATTTTACACGTGGAAAACGTGGCGGACGTTGCAGTGGGTCGCTGGGTTTTCTAAAGATTCTTCCGTATTTTTCTTCCTAACATTCTGCCATTGCTCCACGCTCATTTCATAATGTCATCATAATAAGCGATTATTGCTACTCGTCCATTATGCTCATGTGCTTTCTCGTAACTCCAAGTACGCAAGTCTTGCAGCCCGCTTGACTGATGTGATGAGAAGCTCCGTTGGACTATTTCGCCTAGTGGAGGATTTGTTACCAAGTTTTTGCTAGAGGTTGGCTATACCGAGGTGGTTCTCAGTAGCAAGGCTGGTTAGAAAGGAAACGTGTTTCCCTATGGGAGAGTTTGGCACAGGGAGAAATTATGCTTCTAGTTCTGCTGTTGTCGCTAAAGGGTCAGATGAAAGACGAGACCGTAGTAAAATTAAATTTAACTAGGCTTCACAAAGAGAGAGGTGATTTAATTTTAAAATGAAAAACAAACCAATTTTGGCTTTCAAATTATCAATTTCATGTAACTTAAAATTCACGAAAGCTCTGAGATTGGTCAGTTTACACGTCTTACGGATACCAGCGCTAAAGCTGCAGAAATTGTCCCTGTGCCAAAATTTTAACACAGATATTTCCAACCTGTAGTCGAATTAACTCTAGTAGTAGGTAACCTCTTATTGACTGTTGACTGGTTATGTGGTAACAACTACCACCTACAGCAGTTGAAAAGGACGTATCTGTTTTCATTGGTTGTATTCAACTGCTTTCATTTGGGTTTTATTGGCAAATGAACTGACAGGTTAAGTAGTTCACGGGCTGTATTGAAATGAGGCTGAGATGTGTATGTTGGCATGATTCGTGTTACTAAGAGAGCATGGTACACAATTCAGAGCTAAAAGAATTAATTTTAATTTGTAGGTTTCCCGACGCCAATTTACAAAAAAAAAAAAAAAACTTCAACCTTATACACCTAGTACATTAAATTGCAGCGAAACAGAACACGCTTGGCAAATGCATCATTGTGTGCAAATGTTTGCTTATACATTTGCCGAATATCATTATATAGGGTTGTTGATTTATAGTTTTTTCCGTATTGACTTTCAAAATCATGTAGTTTTATTAAAAGTTGAGAGGGTTTTACGGCCGCAGACAATGAGGTCCTAAGAACCGATGAGAGTGAAGTGAGGTGAAGGGTAACACAACATGTCCGAATCGGGATTCAAACCCAGGACCACTCACACCGTAGACCGGTGACTAACCGACTACGCTACGGAGGCCGGAAGAAATGTCTTTGGGGACACGTGCAAGCAGGGCGGGTGGTATCACCATTGGGAGGTGGATACATGTCTCCAACGTTCTCATTCATCGACAGCGACAGTGACTATATGTTCTCAGAGGCAGGACGGTATATCGTGGGGCTGCTGTCTTCGCGTTGTTTATCATCGTAAGTTCTATGTTTACTACTGGCCTGTCCCGGCACTTGTTAGCATCAGCTGGCAGCTTGGCCCTGCTTTCTACTGCAACCCACGTCCCCCCCCCCCCAACTCAACAACCCGTCGAGACGTTCTCTCAGCTTACTCCAGGATATAGGAAATTTACTGGGTTTTTACGCGGATCTGCTCGTCCATTCATCATCTCTCCCCCTTTTTTTATTTCTCTCTCGCTATCTCTCTTCCCACATACACTGATATAACACCATGTATTTGTCTGTGATAATGTACGCCCCTGTTTGGTATGCACGCTCAAGGGCTACAACAGTTTCGTCACTAACGTATTACACGTTTTATTATTGCAAATACATAAAAACTTGTTTTGGAACCTGAATTAAAGCTTACGGCGGTCATCTATTATCACATTTTTAAAAATGGAAATTTAATTTGAGATGTAGTTTAATTAGACCAAGTATAATACAAATTCTCTGCTCATTTAATGATCAAAAAAGTATTTATACGGGAAGATTTAAAAGTCGCTATCCATTGCTATGCAACTGAAGTGTGTACCTGTTTCCTATACAGGTCATATGAACCAATGCTGAAATAATGGAGAACATATTGCACTCTACTGTTTTCACCTCCTAGGAAGAAGTTAGATTTGTGTGTGTTGTTCTCCCTTAAAAAAAAGTACGTTTAATTGGCAATGAATCGGGACATTGGAATCATACTGTATAGTTGAATAGTGTCAAGAGTTGTGGAGTGCATGTCATACACTATACATGTTGTACAGTACGTAGTCAAGATAACACTGCGCATATAGCTACCGTACTCGCGCCAGTTCAGTCCCTGGCGTGTTTGCGTTTTTCGTCCGTAAATATATAAGTAACAGAACGAGGCCAATAGCTTGTCGACGCACATGCTAGCCGTAGTAGCGTTGTAAGTTAGGACATATTTGCTACTGTGTTATTCTAGCGTACTGTACATGACGTTTAGGACGCCACGGACTCGCTTCAGGTGCACGGACAGTATGTACCCTATACTACACGCGCGCGTGGTTGCATTACGTTCTTCTACAGGACTTGTACAACACATATATTATGCTATGTAAACAAAATTTATGACATTAGTGTATAGGGTTTCTATATTACAATTAGGAAGCAAGGCCAGGGTCACGCTTGTTCAGTTAAATACATTCGGCAACAATGTTTGATCGTGTTTAATGCTGAGCATGTTTGCGAGGTTACGCGACAAAGCACAATAAACTCAATGAAATTTCTAACCTCAACAAACTTTGAACCTGAAATTTACGTTATTGAATTATTATCACATCTACATTCAACATTCATGAGTTTTAAACTAGCATATTGCATATAACTACCAATACTACTGTGCGTGTGAAGTGAAAATCATTATTTTACACCTAAAATTAATTTGTCGTCGGACCAAAGAGCAGCCATGTTTGTTACACATATCGTTACTCCAAGCAGCCAATAAGAGAGAAGCATAGAAGATATGTCGTTCGAAACTACATATGAAACCAGTTCATTTTAACAAAAATAGACTATGATCCGAACTAGTTCGTAGTTCGTGTAACCGGTCTATAAAACTTAACACGTTTAACTGAAGTGATACCGTGGCCTAAGTTTCCAAACTCGCTCAGTTCACAGAAAAAATAAACAACTTGAAAATGAATCTGTTTATTTACCCGATAACATGAAGTCCAATGAGCTAATGCCGTTATCTTTGCGTTGAATTGCACAGCTCGTTCAGTCCATTGAAAAAGTAAAGTCAGAACTCGCTCAGTCCATTGAAAGGAAACGCCAGAACTCGCCCATTCCATGATGACAAAGGAAACGTCAGGATACGTCCAGTTCATAGCGAAGGGAAATGTCACTACAGCTTGTTCAGTCCATTGAGAAAGTACAGAACTCGCTCAGTCCATTGAGAAAGCAACGTCAGAACTTGCTCAGTCAATGGTGACAGAGGAAACGTCAGAACCCGTTCAGTCCATAGAAAAGGGAAATGTCACTACAGCTCGCTCAGTCCAAAGAGAAGGGATGGATAGTCATAACTATGGCCGTGGGCAGAACATACAGAATTCATGCAAGATAATATTGAAAGAGAAGGGATGGATAGTGATAACTATGGCTGTGGGCAGAACATACAGAATTCATGCAAGATAATATTGTCGCGTCCATAAATAAATTCAGGTTAGGTTTTTATTTTTTTGTTCGGATCCGTTTTTTATTTTAGTTGGCACGGAGCCTATTTATGGTAAAGATTTTCTTGCTAAGATGCGGTCATCTTGTATTCACTTAGAGCGATGCGGGCCTTGACGCACACATGCACCCAGTTGTTATAAAACATCAGTAGTTTAAACACTTGTCTGTAGTTTATCGATTATGTCACAGTACATCTGCTAGTAAATCGCGGTAAGGTTAGGCTGTTATATTCTCAAGCCAAGTGCACTGTATTTGTACCAACATGTTCGCTAGAATCGTTGAGGTAATTGCATGAACCACGCAAGCTTTTATGACGTAATGGGCTATGTTAGGAACAGCTGTGCACGGGTGACGATAGTCTACTGTTTTCTTTCTCGTCCTCCGCTTTGTGTTTGGTTGGTACACTTGGGATAGTTGGCATCACAGCCGGTTGGCAGTACTGTCGCTCTACGAGTTTGTTCACCATCGTTCGGGGAAGATTATGTTAGTTTTTAACAACGCCCCGTACGTAGAAACGTTTGTGCAGTGATCGTAAACGTCAGCAGGTTAGTTTTATATTAGGACTGAACTTCGATGCCGGGCAGTCATTATGGGTAGTCTTTTATGAGCGGTCATTACGTCGTCATTATTAGTATGATTACTCTAGAGTGATTCTGGGAGTGATTGTCATTTTGTTCATTCGTCCAGGAGTCGGTGTTGTGAGTTCGTGATAACAATGTAGGCTTTAGGTGCTGTGGCCGCAAATGCGGCCTAATCGCTTCAAAGTTATGTAATCTCATAGTTTAAATTAAGTAACTAAATGTCGTAGCTCGCCTGTGTTTGAAAATTAATGTATTTGGCTTTCATTACAAATCCGTATCGGGTTTTTAAATTTGAAATTACGGTCTCTTGGATACCGTAAGCTTCAAGTTAATAACAACGCAGATTATTTATCAAGACTAAGGGCTAGCTGAAGCCCTTTTCCAATGTTCGATTACGTTGCAAAGGATGTCTCATCTGGGAGTAGCTGGACACACAAAAACCTTAAGTATTCTTCCGATTACTTATTAACATTGGTCTAGAAGTTATGTATTAAAAGTTTTTAAACCCATCTAAGGAAGACAAATTGTAAACATACGTTTCAAACTTGCCTTTAATCGGCACAAACTGTTTTAATTGAAATCTTTTTTTTTTAAACTTGATTTTTAAAATTTTTACACTAAATCATTTAACTAAATTACCTTTTTAAATAAGACTGATTATTATAATTTTTATTTTTAAATAAACAGAAAAACTAGATCTATTCACGTCTTTCTTTTCAGAATATAAATTTTTTCCTTTATTATCTTGGTCTCTTGTAACTTACATTTTATTTGACCTTAGGAAGGTTTACGAAATTAGTAAAGGCAGAAACCAGGTCTTGTTTTAGGACCACATTAACTTAGATCCCCTGTTTTCGAGTAAGTGTGCCTCTCGCAGATGTGAATGTTGTATAAGCTCTACCCCACCCTTTTTTTTATAGGTCACGTAGCTGTGTTGAGCTACGACCTTTAGTTTGTAGATGTGTTTCAGGTTGGGTTTACTTCCTTGAGGAGGTACAATGTAGTTTGTCGCAGGTCACTTGGTGGACGCCCCCATAGTTGTTTTTTGATTAGTGAATTATGAGTATAGTTTTAGTAGAGGCCTGCAACAGATGTGTATTTGTTTTATTTAGGCAGGGGTGGTTAGATGTTCGTAGCTTGTGTTGTGTGTTGTCAGAGTCGGTCGTGGTCTGTTAAATTGACGACAGCTCTGGCAATTGAAGATAATGATTAGGTTAGTTTGTGGTTATTTCCTAGTACCACCCTTCCAAAATATTTATTTAGGTAGATACATTAGAGAGTGTAATTATGTATTCTGGAGGCGTGGTTTTGTGTATTGGCCGCGTCTCCAGACTAGTGAACCAACCACCAAAGCTTAATTACCTTTTATTAATTGTTTATGAAAGATTGGTAAGTGAGCTACAGCTTGTTTTACTAGATTATATATGCTTTATACGTTACAATATATGTTCATATTGAAAATACCAAAATACATTCATAACAAAGTTTAACCTGGTGTTTGGCAATCCTCGTTCAGATGTATGTTCGTTCTGTGAGGAAGAAAAGAAACTGCAGATCGCAGCAGAATAAAACGAGAGGAAGGCACGAATGCTTGGCAAACTACTACACAAACTCGGAGAAAAAAATTACTCTCACCTTAGAAGTGATCCAGCTGAATCCATAACTGCTGCTGTGTTTTACTGTCAACAGAATTAGCCATTCCCTAAACTGTCAGTTATACTTTTTTTTAGACAAGTACGGCTTTACGACCACACGTGTATGGTTTATCATGTCTCTATAGAGAAGGGGGAATTAAGAATACATATCCTTTTACGATTGGTTTGTAACACAGCATGGGAAGAAATTCCAATGAAGTTCTGTCTGTCGTCTATCGTCGGTCGGTCGTCCACCAGCACTCATCAGATCAACAACAGTGCAGTTCTCCGCCGGGGACTCGGGATCGAGCCCCGGCGGGTGCGTGCTCGTCCGTCGATGTCGTCCACCTCACCAATCCAGCTTCGGTAAGGTCGTCAGATCTAATTATGTGGCAGCAACTCTCAACTTAATATAATACATTAATAATCAGTAATATTTCTCTCCCCTCCTAAATAAATAGAACACATTGTAACATATTTTGTATTCAAGAGTATCTGCCATTGTAGTATAGTAAATACTTATTTAACCATAACTGTCTTAAAGTCATTTAGCCCTAAATAATATCTAAATAAACCCACAGTGTAGCTACCATCTGAGCGAAACCCCCCAAACCAACAATAACTTTTGAACCCCCAATATTATAACGACTTACAAAATAAATCATTTCGTACCAATGGTGGGAGTTGGAGAAGAGAGCCGACGAGATAGTCTTCTGCTCGGACGGCGACCGCACCTAGGGACTCTGGGTTCGTGTCTGGGTGCGACCTCTGGCTAGAGAACTAGCTCCAACGGCGGCACGAGCGGCGAGTTCCTGTTGGTTTAGGGAAGGAGAGCGATCCTTTACCTATCTCCTGTCTCGCCTTAACCTAACCCTTCCACTCGCCTCTATTCCTGAATTGCTGTTATTCCTTGTTCTCTACTCTAATAAACTCTTGTTACCTTTCATCTCTAGCTTATTTATCTTCCCTTTCCCCGGCTAAACTTTGTAACAATGTTACAAAGTTTATTTTGGGCTCCTTAATATATTTATGAAATTAAACTTTTTTTTGTGGTTAAACGGGCATTTACTATACTACAATGGCAGGTACTCTGAATACAAAATAGGTTACAATGTGAGATATTTATTAGGAGGGGAGCGCAATATTACTGATTATTAAGTTATTATATTAAGTTGAGAGTTGCTGCCACATAACTAGATCTGACGACCTTACCGAAAGCTGGATTGATGAGGAGACGGCATCGACGAACGAGCACGCACCCGCCGGGGCTCGAGCCCGAGTCGCCGGCGGAGAACCGCACTGCTGTTGATCTGATGAGTGCTGGTTGACGACCGCTCGACGACATTAGAACCGCGTTATTTGCAGCATTTAGAAGACAAGTTTCCCTCTGACATTTAAACAGTTCATCTATTCAGTAACAGTGCAGCTTCACAATACATGGCACTATTTTTGCTGCTTTGTGTGGTTATGAGAAATCTACAACAAGGTGGAAGAAAATAGAACATTACTTCCCCATAAGTGTGAAAAGTAGATTTTTTTTCCTGTGTGTGAGAAAAAGTTTGCATTCACATGTTTCAAAAACGTAGGATATAAGAAAATTTAAACTTGTATTAATAAAGTAATTATTTTTTGAAACTGTTTTCCTTTTATATTGCCTTGTAATCCGTTTCTGATCTATGTTTCAAGTTAATTTTAAATAGATTGTAAAATTTGTACCGAAAAGACGGCTAGGCAAGAAAATTGCATTGTCATCCAGTTCAGAGCTATGTTACAGTTTCGAGTCTCATTATTAATTACCCTAACTCATTGTTACCACATAGAAAAGTAAACGAGCTAACAAAACGCGTTCAACAAAAAGCCACCCTTATATTACACTTAGTGTTTCGCGAGTGTGGAAGAACGTGTATTGAATTACGATTTCTTGTATTAAGTGGAGGTCACCCTCTCATTCAATACGACTTTCATACCGCCAAGAAGTACGGGTAATCAACAATGTTGTTAGACATGTCACAGTTGCGAAATTTGGCCATCAAGCAGTCTTCACGAAATCACCACATTGGCAACTCTGCGGCACCACACCAAGTCATGTCGGTGGCTGACGACTATGGAATGTTGGTGGGGGGATGGGAGTGGTCAAGATACGAACGTCAACGCAGCACGATTGACTGATTAGCTGGAGTGTTGCGAAGGTCACAAATCAGTAAGGAGCCTCTCAAGGCACGGCACACTTGCACACGCACGTAACCGCCAAGAATACAAGCAGACTTGGCTAGGTGCATGCCCTCCTTGTATTTGCGTCACAGCACAATGGCATGTCGCTAGACCGCCGCGCCGCCTGTCATGTCATGTCACAGCGGGCGACCGTGATGAACTATGACTGATCAGTTGACCTGCATGTTGCTCGTCACGCACTAACAATAGTACCCTAGCAGTCCATCAGTATCGATACTTTTAGTTCAGCTGTATGAAGTAACTACCTTCTTACGTACCGTCTATACCTTCTGACAGCCGACAGGCTTCAAACTGAAATAATAACAGCTTAAATGAGGCTCTAAAGATGTGCTCCTGAGCAATTTTTACTTTCAAATTACTGATATGGCACAGTATACTATTATCTGGACTCTTTCTTATAAGAATTGAAGCAGTCTCGAACACATGTGAAATAAAATAACGCAGTTTTTGTTACCTGACAACAAAGAACTTGGTCAGTACAGACTAGCAGCAAAAAAGTCGGCATATTACTCAAACACTCTGTGTATGTACTCTATCATCTTTCCAGCGTTTAATAGTTTAATCGCAGTCTGCATTGCTATCAATTTCGTTCTGTTTTATTTAATTCCAAAGCTAAGACTTCTCTCTTGTTCCCTTTCATTTTATGGATGAGTATTTATTGAAGATGGTGTAAACGTGAAACTAAACACTGTAATTTTATTTTGTATATATTATTTACCACTGTATTCACAGCTGTTATTTCACAAGCCCTTCGTTTTCTAGCTGCTGTGCAGCAGGATGTGCGTTATGTAGACGTATTATAACTATATTTTCGTTCAGAAATTTTTTTTTCTATACTTACTGCTCTGCAATAAAATAACTTCATTTTGCAAATAATCATATCTTTGCAGCATATCAGAGCCTTGAAGAGCCTTGCAGAGCCTAGCAGAGCCTATCAGAGCCTTGCATAGCTTAGCAGAACCTTGCAGAGCCTCGCAGAGCCTAGAAAGGCCTAGAAGATCCTTGCAGAGCCTATAAGAGCCTATAAAGTCCTATAACAGTCCAGGAAAGCCTAGAAATACTTTTCAGAGCCTACAAAAGCCTAGAAGAGTCTTGAAGAGCCTAGAAGAGCTTAGAATAGCCTTGCAGAGCCTGGCAGAGCCTAGAAGAGCTTAGAAGATCATATAAATCTTTGCAGGGCCTAAAAGAGCCTCCCGGAGCCTAGAAGAGCGTTACAGAACCTAAAAGAGCCTTACAGAGCCTAGAAGAGCCTAGAAGAGCCTTGCAGAGCTATAAGAGCCTTGCAGAGCCTAGAAGAACCTTGCAGAGGTTTGAAGAGTCTAGAAGAATCTATAAGAGCTTAGCAGAGACTTGCAAAGCCTATAAGAGTCTGGCAGAGACTATAAGAGCGTGGCAGAGACTATAAGAGCGTGGCAAACCTTGTAGAACATCTCATAGTTTAGTAGAACCTTGCACAAACTAAAAGAGCTTTTCAGAGCCTGGCAGAGCATAGTAGAAACTTGCAGAGCCTAGAAGGGCCTGGCAGAGCCTTGTAGAACCTTACATAGCTTAGTAGAACCTTGCAGAGACTATAAGAGAATTGCAGAGCCTACAAGAACCTTGCTGAGCGTACAAGAGACTTTCAGAGCCTGGCAGAGTCTTGTAGAACCTTGCATAGCATAGTAGAACCTTTCAGAGCCTAAAAGGGCCAGGAAGAGTCTGTAAGAGCGTGGAAGAGCCTTGTAAAACCTTGCATAGCTTAGTAGAAGCTTTCAGAGACTAGAATAGCCTTGCATAGTTAGAAAAGCCTAGAAGATCATATAAAAGTCCAGGAGAGCCTAGAAAAACGTCGTAGAGCCTAAAAGAGTGAGTCAGAGCCTGGTAAAGCTTAGTAGAAAATTGCAGAAACTATAAGAGCCTTGCAAAGCCTAGATGAAACTTGCAGAGCCTGGCAGAGCCTTGTAAAACCTTGCTTAGCTTTGTAGAACCTTGCAGAGACTAGAAGAGACTTGCAGAGCCTGGCAGAACTTTGTATAATCTTGCAGAGCCTAGAAGATCATAGCATAGCTTTGTAGAACCTTGCATAGTTTAGTATAACCCTGAAGAGACTATAAGAGACTTGCAGAGCCTAGAAGAGACTTGCAGAGCATTGTAAAACCTTGCAGAGCCTATAAGAGCGTGGCAGAGCCTTATAGAATCTTGCATATATTAGTAGAACCTTGAAGAGCCTAGCAGAGCCTAGACGAGACGAGCCTTGTAGAACCTTGCATAGCTTAGTAGAACCCTGCAGAACCTAGAAGAGCCTGGCAGATCCTAGATGAGACTTGAATAGCCTTTCATTGCTTATAGTAGAACCTTGCAGAGCCTAGAAGAGCCTTGCAGAGCCTTACAGAACTGGCATAGTCTTACAATGCAGCCTACTTAAATGTCATATATGAGTGACTAGTGTAGTAAACATGCACAAACACACTGAAGTTCCTTTTCTATTTGTCTCATTCAGGAAAACAATATGTTTAAATTAACTTTTTTTTTTTTTAGCAATTGCTGATTTGAAATTTGCTCACTGGTATTTAAAAACAAAAAATGAAACGAGACTAAATCCGGTGATGTAAGAACTAATACGCAATTGCAGACATTTTCGCCAAGCATTTGGTCGTCACAACTACTGTTTTAGAATACATCGTGCCACACCGTACATTCCATTTGCTAATAACTTAGATAATGTTCTTTAGCAAGTGCTACCAGACGTCAGTCTTTGACGTAATTCGATGTTTCTACAGCTGTACGTGATCAATCTCTGCAGGCGGGATGTTAGTTGACGCAATAGGTGTCTTCCATTCTGTCGCTGGATGTCATAAAACTTCTCTCTCGACTTGCTGTCGACATAGCTGTTTTTCATGTCATCAGAGTTACATTCAAGAAATGTTTCTGAAAAGAGTTTAAGAGGGCGCTGAACAGCCGTAGAGGTTTCCAAACGCTTTTTATTATTTAAATTTGCATATACGATAATAATGTTGATGAAATTTTTAAAACCGGCATTCGTATTCTGTCTTTAATGACATGCTAACATCTCATTATTCTGCACATACTTTCTTAATCTCATATTGCTTTAGCAGTGGCCGGCCTCCTAGCATGATCGGTTAGGCGCCTGTCTACGGTGCGAGATCCTGGGTTCGAATGACAACTGGGGCATGGATGTTGTGTTGTCCCTTCACCTCACTTCACCCTCATCGGACCGTTGATTAGAGCCATAAAACCATCTCCTCTCACCACAAATTGCTATCAATTATTGGCGCACATGTGAATGTTTCAGACGATAGTACAATATTTCAATATATATTTGTCACGATGTGAATTCTATTGAGCACTGATATGGCATAGATAGAGGTACGCCAATTTCGCGGATTCATCTGGCAGTAGCCTAGATTGCTCAGTCCTGTACACGCTCTGGACACAGTCGATTATTCATTGGCTTACAACATTACAAGCTATAGCGCTATGAATCATTTCCTTATTTACTACTGGCTTGCGGTAGTCAAATGCGTTTCGTGACAGCCGGCAGCTAATCACACACGTGATTATGAAGTATATATTTTCGGCGTTCAACCTGACCTGGAATGTATTTGCGAAGTACCTCTAGACATAGAGAATTGAATAATAAACCTATGTTGCACATATGAATCTTATTTAGTTGTAATGCACTCTAGGTACGTAGTTTAAGGATTCTCAGCATGTTCCAACTACTACAGTTCTTGAGTATACACAAGTCCTGTGTACTGCGTCATGTGCATTATAGTTTTAATAGCTCTTATCTGGAACAGGTCTAGGGAATAAATACATTATATCTGTTTTCAGCAGACATGTTAATTTCGGTTACGAAATTAATTTACAAATCGACAGTAATTTTATTTAATATTAAATATTTACAGTTTATTTTGCCAGAGAAGAGTACATATCGGCAGATTTCCGAAACGTTTTATTTTATTTTCTTGATGAAAATTCTCACATAAAATGTACTTGTTCAGTAACTTATTTACACTTTTTACACTATAGTGAATAATAGGGCATTTTCATTCTCTTCAATTCGTATCAGTTGTTACGATGTACTATTATATGTTCAAAGTTTCTTCTCGCAGTAGTACATTTTATACGTACACTGTAGGACGTGTCAGTGGTAAAAAAAAGTGTGTCTAAGAACGCATTGTTTCTCACATATGTTCGTGATTGAATTGTAGAGTCTATAATATGTGAAACACGCCTTACAACGAAACATAGTTTACGTGAGTTTTTATGCATGTTAGTAAATGTAATGTCCAGACTCCATACACAATTTCTTTGGAGCGTTTATTGCATAAGGATATCCATAAACGTTTATATTCGGAATAGTTGCTGTTGTTGTTCATTGTTGTGACGTCCAACGCCTGTATAACATGAACATGGTTATGCAACCACGTGTGTAGCATATGTCGTATAGGAAGTAGACTCAACCGCACAATACACCACGCCATGTCATGTGTTTGTTCCTATGCTAGCTCTCTGACTCTCTTACTCTAGCGTACTACGCCAAATCCTTCAACACAACTAAATGTGTGTGTATAAATATATATATATATATATATATAATATATATATATATATATATATATATATATATATACACATGTGTGTGTGTTTCCGGTTTCAAGTATGTAGGGCTTTGGTATTACAATTGATCCAAGAAAACTTTGTCTGTAGTTAGGGGCATTGAAAGGAAAGTATTTAATGTTGTGGCCATACTTCTGTTTAATAGGGACAACAGTCCAGTTTATTTGTCGGTACTATATAGATTGTTCCTACAACAATCTGTTCTGTATAGTCAACAATATGTTCTGTAGATGGAGCAATTAGCATCTTTCTTTTAGACATGTTACTTCTACAGAACAGACTGTACCGACAGGTAAACTGGACTATTGTCCGTATTTAACAGAAGTATGGCGACGACAATCATACTTTTCCTCCTTTCAATGCGCCTAAACTCCGAACAAATTTTTCTTGGACCAACAACAATAGCGAAAAAATCTCGACATTTCTGACATCTAATGGCACGAAAACAAAGCATTTCAAAGCAAGAAAATTTTACATGTGGTGCAGTGAGAAAAAATTTACGAGTTTTAACTCTGTAAGAAATAGTGTTCGAACTCTGAGAAAGTTACAGTAAATAAAACCTTGCAAGAAGAAGATATTTTAACTGCAGTAGGAAATACTTGTGGAATTCGCTTTAAGACGCTGTATTTACGCTGGAAATGTCAGTTGAAACGAAAGATTTAACCAAGAAACCTGATATAACAGCTTAGAGAGGTTGCTATGAGGAGCACATACGTGAATATCATAAAGTTGATTAACTAATTATTTATGTTAATGAAACTTATGTCCAAGCTATCCCTAGTTTAAGTTCTTTCTGGCTATCAGATACAGAAATAAGCGTAACTGGATGTATTGGGAAAGGTCCGCGATTAATTATCGTTCATTCATGCAGAAATGAAGAGTTTGTTCCGTTGGATAAAGAGACTGGACACGAGTGTGTCCCTGTCGGAATGAACAGTGGAGGAAGAAACATTTCTATTTTTTGGCACGAGTGTGTGTGTCAAAGTGAATAATGGAGGGGGAAACATCCACTACTGAGTAAAAGTGTGTCAGTGGCATAGTGAACCGTGGAGGAAGACGCATCTACTACTGAATATTGGTGTGTTTGTGTCATAATGAATAGTGGAGGAAGATAATGGATGTGATTATATGTTACATGTCAGAATGATCAGTGGAGGAAGACACATTTACTACTGGGCATGAGTGGAGGAAGACACATCTACTACTGGGCATGAGTGGAGGAAGCCACATCTACTACTGGATATTAGTGTGTTCGTGTCAGAATGAATAGTGGAGGAAGATAATGGATGTGAGTATATGTTATATGTCAGAATGATCAGTGGAGGTAGGTACAGCTACTACTGGACATGATTGTGTCTGCGTCAGAATGAACAGTCGAGGGAGACACGTCTACTACTAGACATGAGTGTGTTGCTGTTAGTTTCGTTTTAGTAGGTTGACGAAACCGGACAGCCTTGTTCACGAAATTGTTGCGTTCACATGCATAGTATACAAAAATAAAATTTAAAAACTTTTTTCAAAACCTAAAATTGTGTTGTTTTCCAAATAACTTATACAGTTTGGCACTACACACAGTAAGGTAATTTCTAGCAGTACAATTCAATTCGTAGACTAGAAGTACACCAGTCCGTAAATAAGAGTACCTTGAGGACATAGAAGTGGACTTCCATGCCGTTTATGCAGACGTGACTGTAAAGACGACACAGACTACTTTGTAATAATATCGTAATAAAGGTTGAAAGCCAGACCAAATCGACTATAGAGCTGTTTACCTTGCGCAAGAAGGAATTAAATCAAATTCCCTAGAAATAACGCAGAATGGTTAAATGGCCTTCTCGTTGGCCAGGGTGGACTATAATTGCAGCCAAAGGCAGACGTAAATTCTGCTGTCACCTTACCACATCCCGGATAGTAAATTTTTCTCTGTTGCAGTACCACATCCTGGATAGTAAATTACTAGGTATTGTACGTGTATCAGGATATTAATGACTTGTAATGAACATTTCTTAGAAAGTATTCGGCTCTCTTTAAGAATGTTTTTAGAAGGGCACATTTCCTAGTAACCTACGCTTAGTGAAGTAATCTTATTATATCCGTGATGATGATGCACTGGAGAACGTACGATGTATTGAATTCAAGTGCGAGTTATAAGGAGAACCCCAAGAAAACTCACCTGACAACGACAATGTTCGCCTCGTTTATAAAATGCCAAAATTGAAATATATCGATTTGAATCGTCATGGTGTGGACGAGTTCTCCAGCGACTACAGTATCGAGGGATCCCTTTGTTTCTAGTATATATACACAGTAAGGGGGAATTATAGGAGTTGTAACGTATAACCCTTCCCCCTCGTTGCCCCTCGTGACTATTCACGAAGAAAATTATTTAAATTTAAAGAAATTTTTAGAAGGAGAATATTCGATGTTTTGCTATGAAAACTGCTGAAATAGTACTATTTTGTACAACTTGAAGTTGGCGACCGTTATAGTCTAAAGTATATGTCAGCCTAATGTCACTTAGCCTAAAGTCGTACTTCCTAAAATACATCCAAGGTGTCGTGGTTGACGCTTTTGTTAGAGCAGTCGTCTCCTACCAAGGAGAACCGGGTTCGTTTCCCGGCGGGGTCAGTCCCCGGATGTTCGCATCTAGGAATCGTGCCGGACGATCCCGCCGGTCGGCGGGTTTTCCAGAGGTTCTCTCGTTTTCGGCGCCTCTTCATTCCAGCGCTGCTCCCACATCATGTCGCCCTCACCAACGCTAAAGACCTCGATGTTAAGTGCTACCAGAATATCTTCGGTTCACTTAAATACACCCAGCCTAAATTTAAGATGAAAGTTTTAGGTTGAGTGAGTGTACTCGTACACATTGGCAAGAGTCAAAATTAAGATAAGCGCGTGTTGGTGGATCAGTAGATGATTCAGCAGCGCCGTGGTCAGCACATGTGAGTGCGGTTGCGCAATAGCAAGGAGCGATAGAAGAGAGACAGACAGTTTGTTGAAGCAGCACGTGTGGCCCAGCGCCCAGCTGTCTGGCGTGGCGGCACTGCTAATTGGCTGTCTAGAGAGAGAGCGAGAGAGAGAGACTGTGCGAGAGTGTGGCTGGCGTTAATTGAAGAGTGTGACGACAACACGCCGCGCACAGATCACGGTAGGCAGGCAGCTGCGTGACTTGCAAGAACACTGTGGACGTCTTTGTGGTCGCCTGCCCGCTCTCCAGGGATTACTCCTCCCCCCTCCCCCGGCACATTCGACACTTCGTGGACCCCAGCCGTCTAGAATACTCCATACACCATTAGCTGTTCTTATAACCCTCCCGCGTCTTGGACCACCTAGAACCTGTTTCCTGGTCACAATGCAAGACTTCGTGCCCATATTCACGATTACAGACATACTCTTGTGTCAACGGAAGAAGAAAGCAATATCCATTTAAAGTATGTGAGAAGAGTCGTGTTCATTAATACATAGGCAGTGTAGAAAGTCTTATAACATCACGTTTAAAAAATCCCATTAAGGCGCTCGCCTACTGGCCGCATGTTTGTGTGAGTGAGGCACGGTGCCAAGAGCAATGTTGATCGGGTCGTCTGGCGCGGTATCGCTTCTATCGCCAGACACTGAAACAACGGCGTACAGTGGTATCGTAGATCACTCGCCTGACTGACATTTTAAGTGGTGACCCCATATTTTAATTGGGAAAACGTTTTAAGCAAAGTCCGTTACATGTTTCTAGAGTAGTTTCACTCGGAACCCGTGGGTAGTTTTCAGATACAACTGGTTGATAAAGCGGCTTTAAGCCATTTTGAGGAACTCCGAAATGATTTTTGTCACTGACGTGATTCTTTGAAGCTACCTTTCCGTCATCGTTTGAAGTGAATTTTCTTTTCGTACACTGACACAGCGGGTACATGGAAATAGTTTCGGTAAACAAACGTATTTAAGAACGCACTTAAACGCATTTAAAGCACGCGGGTAGACGGTGCCGTTAATATAGTAGTTTGACAAGCAATCTGGTAGGTAGTCTTATGTTTTCTCGAGTTAGAACACGAAGTATGATTATGTACAGCATATATATATATATATATATATATATATATATATATATATATATATGCTGACTATAAATGTGGTGCTATTAGCAGAGAGAGACCAACTCGTAATAATTAAGATAGTGAGAAGTCGTGGATGCTAGCCTTGGAGAGGGGAATATGCACGATGGGTTAGTGACAGGTAGTATAAGGTGATTATGAAAATTCACTCGCTGGAGTAGGGTAGGTAGTCTCAGTCACATGGTCGATTACCAGAATGTTATGAACACATGCGATGCTAATCAAGGTTTTAAGTTGGCGGGAATCCAAAGCCCTACATATTTCTAAATGATAAATATTTTGCTGAAAGTTACATCCACAGTGTATTTTTTATACTTTCTTTTAATATTTTAATATATTATTAGTTCTAGTAGTCAATTGATAGGCCATCAGTTGAAAATTCGAACAGGGATAAATTTTACTTGGGTTAAAGTTTGATCACCTTAAACTTGAAATGTTGGCTACTCTCGTAAACTTTTATAAACGTCCAGGTGTGGTGTAGGAATCTAATTTGCCTGGGTTGTATGTGTGTGGTCCAGCAGTGGAGTGAAAAAAAAAAGGGGGATACATGCTCTACTCTTCCACACTTGCTGGCCGCCACAGACTGCTAGGCTCCTGGTGCCCGGCCCCTGGGGCAGTGCTGGCCAGCTGTTCTTCACGCCGAATCCAAGGACATCCAGTCTCGTCTATCGCCGCCACATTGCCGGATCTGGCCTGGGAGCACTTCATCTATGTCGACCAGTAAACTCCAACGTGTTCATCTAACACACAACTACGCTCTTCTTTCAAGTTAATTACGTTCTCCCGTGACATCTCAACACTACAACTTCTTCATCAGTGCGCGCAGGCATCACCTCCTCCTCACCACCAAATTCCCGGAGGACGGCCTCAGCAAATCAACTGCAAAGACTGCGTGCCGCACTCGCCATTATGTTTGCATGCCAACCTGAGATCACTTCCACGATCACTAGATGAAGTTTCACATCATATTTTTTCTCTCGTTGTGTCCGACGCTAAGGTTAATTATACTACAGGTTGGAAAAATCAATGTTAAAAGTTTGGCACAGGAGAAATTTCTGCCGCTTGAACGCTGGTATCGGTGAGAGGTGTAAACTGACCAATCACAGAGCTTTGTGAATTTTAAGTTACACGAAGTTTATAAAAAGCCTAAATTGGTTTGCTTTTCTCTTCAAAAGTAAATGAAATTATTTCTCTCATTCACGAGCTAACATAAATTAAATTTTACTACGGTTTCGTATTTTATTAGACCACTTTAGCTATAGCAGCGAAACTAGCGGCAGAATTTTTCCCTGTGCCAAACTCTTCCATAAAAAAACACATTTTCTTTCCAACCTGTAGCAGAATTAACATTGCCGATGCTAAGAATAGTTATGTTTGTGGTCGGCGAGCTCTTAACATAGTTGTACAGAAACCATGGGAACTATTACGTCTCGTCGTCAGCGAGGTTATTCGAGACGACGACACACACCTTTGGTACAATGACAGCAGCTGGGAGAGGAGTCGGCCATGACCTTTGTTAAGGAACCATCCAAGCATTCGCCTGGAGATCTTTCGGGGAAAAAATGTCAAACTGAAATGAGGATGGCCGGAACCGAAAGCGAATCCAACGTTTTACCGTTGCGCCACCTCGCTCAGTTTGACCAAACTAAACGAGCTGAATTTTCTAATTCGCTGATGCTTCACTGAAGTTACACAACTCTGTTCTAGATAGAAGCACGTATCTGGCAGGAACCACGACTATTCTTGTGATGACTAGATAAATAACGTCAACTGCGCCAAAGAAACATCTCCCGCTCGCTTTCTCTCCATGTTCCTTTTAATTCAATTTTATATATTTAAGAACCACTATATTGTGTACTGTACCCCTAATGTAATATGTACTTCGAGCTAAAGCGATATAATTATTTGTACTTTTTGAAATAGTAAAATTAAATCATTTACAATGAAATTTTTGACCAGATACGAATGTTTGCAACTATAAGGTCTTAACTTGTCTACATCGCAACAAAATTCTATGTAATCTGTACATTTCAAATTATGTTTAATTTTGCATTTTTTAAACCAAACAATATACTACAGTTCTAATAATAACAACACAAAACCTCGGTTACGTGATGTTATAGGTCGCCCGTTGATACTTCGTCACGTTAAAATCGGTTGCCACTTATTGGCCGTTATTTCTAGCATTGTGTATGAGGTTCTGGTAAAATGGCCATTTTTAGGTGCGAGATTACAAATCCAGCCTTTCGTCGGCAAAGAAGTGACGCTTTGTATATGCCCATTCGACAAATGTGTAGATAGGAGGTCGTATCAGTTATTATTAGCCAACGTTTTGTTTTGTCGTCTGTGTCTGAGAATGCTGTAAGCTCGATAAACCCGTAGTACTACGAGCGTCTGGGTCGCGCTATCTTTCACGCTCCTCGGAAATACTCGGTAGTGCTCGTTTACCCTCGGCGATTGACGTAACGGCAGAGACACATATACAAGATGTCCGGAAATAACCGCATAATAAGCAGACCACGCAAATTTTGTGCTAAATTGGAGCGCTGTAGTTCGTTCCTTCTTGCGCTCCACTGATATCTTATTCATCCTACTTGCTGTTTGGACCTGCATGTTATGAGTGCAGGTTAAAATACCGAGCAGTCCAAATATTATTGTACGTTTACTCGACGTAACATACATAAAATAATATCTGAACGTGCATCGCAAGATGGGAATTTCTCCGTGCAGTGTTGCCACATTGTGCACGTATAGTGTCGTAGTACATAATTTTACCATTAACATTTTCGTATCCAACTTAGCCAAGAATTAGCGCGGTTTGCTTACTATACGGTTGTTTCTGGACTCCTGTATATTCATTTTTATTTGTAGTTCCTAGCACAACAAAACCGTCCTTCGATTCAGCGCACAGTATTTTTTGACACTTTAAACTAGAAAACTTACATTAACCAAACCTAAGGTCAATTCTACTACAGATTGGAAATATCTATATTTAAATTTTTGTACAGGGACAATTTCTGCCGCTTGAGCACTGGTTTCGGTATAATGTGTGCACTGACCAATCACAGAGTTTTCGTGAATTTTAAGTTACGTGGAGATCACAATATTTATACGGCGAAATTGGTTTGTTGTCTCTTTAAAATTATATTTAATGACTTCTCTCTTCCCCAAGTCTAGTTAAATTTTATTTTACTATGGTTTCCTATTGTATTAGACACTTTAGCGATGACAGAGAAAATAGCGGTAGAATGTTTCCCTATGCCAAACACTCCTATAAGAAAATACATTTTCTTCGTAACCTGTAGCAGAACTACTAATCTAAAATAATTGTCTCAGGGGACGTGTAGAGAAAATGAGATGTCCGGTTCAATCGCCGAGGATGAACGAAAGCCCACGAGCATTTCCGAGGAACGGGAAAGTTAAAAGCGACCCAGGCGCTCGAATGGTACTCACTACTTGAGTCCTACCACCTGTTTGCTAAGCGCATCTAGGAATAACGCCCCAGCAGCAAGTCAAAGACAGCTGGTTGCCAAGCACATTACGGTTACTTGATCGGTGGATATATCACCGAGACCCTCGACCCATAGTCACCGCATTTCAGCATCTTTTTATAGTGAGAGATATTGGTCAGCGCTCTAGGTGGTGAGGGAGACATGAGGTGAGTATGGAGCAGCACCGAAGCGAGAGAGTTGTGGAAACGGGAGATACCCGAGAAAACCCGCCGGCCAGTGGCATTGTCCGGCACGATTCCTATATGCGAAAATCCGGAGACCGACCCCACCGGGAATCGAACCCGCATCGTCTTGATGAGAGGCGGATGGTCCGACCATTCGGCCACCGCGGCCCCTTCTGTTTATAGATCTCGCTTCCTAAAGCCGCACTCGGTAGTTTTACAGGGTTTAAAAATTAATTTTTAAGTATGATAATTTTTACATCGGAGAATCCCTACATTATTTTGTCATAAATGTATCGTATTTTGTAGCTAATTTTTTCGTAACAAAAAACTTCATAGTTTTCCAGAATATTGCAACCTAAGTATCACCAATTTTACTAAGAAAATAAGCCTAAATCGAGCAAAATAATTTTTTTTTCTGAACGATCGGTGTATTATTTTACAAAATGCCTACATAGAATTGTGCATGATATAACTGATCTTAGTCTTGAATTTTTTTCAAATAATTCCATTAAAATAGTATTGAGTTTTTTGCACCAATTAAAAAAAACTATCTTGCATGGCGTTTAGGCGGCCGCCTTCCCCACGCTTCAAATGCGTTGCAGTGTGTTTGTAAACAGGGGTTTCTTCTACGAAAATATTACACGTGTGCCCATTGTGCCTACGTACGAATAGAAAGAAAACTCCAGGCAAGGTAGGAATCTCTTTGTTAAGACGTCACGCTCATTAAAAACACTGTTTATAATTCCTTCAACATGGCTAAAAATGGCCTTTTCAGACTTCCGTACTTCAAAATGTACTAACAGGATGTACACGAAACTCGGATTGCGACCTGCACTGAACTAAGTTGTAGACTTTCCACCAATAAAATTATATGGCCACCGCTTAATGTCCCATAGTAAAAACAGTTCGGCGGGAACTAATTCAGCGCTTTGCTTGTTGAGGCGACGCGGCATTTGATGCGCGATTCAAGGCCGACCTTACTGCTCCGTCGCTTTTGAGCCTCTCACGCGTGGCCAGGCGGCGCCCTTAAGGCGGCTCCCTATCTGGGTTCCAAATGTGTTCCAGTGAGCTGCGAGTATTCTTTTTATGGCGAAACTACTTAACGTACAATATATTTGTACATCTAGGAAAAGAATACATACTCCAAACTATGACTCTGTGAGTTTGAAAATTCGATAAGTTTTTTTAAAAACGCGATTTTTAACAGCTGAAAATGCAAAATAAAACGGATTTTCCAGAATGCCATATCTGTGAAAATATCAACCGTATTCAAATAACTTAAAAATATAAGAATGCGTGGACTTTGAAACTATCCTTTCCACAGACATAGTTATATGGCCAGCACTTGAAGTCTCGTAGGTAAGAGAATACTAGCAAACCACCACACGCATTTCATACCTCAATCAGGCGCTAGATGCCGCTTTTGAGGTACGGGGTCAGGCAGGCGATAAGGTCTAGACTGGTTCGTGCGTTAACAACCGTGTCGCCTTCATGAACGAGGCGTGAAAACGACATACAGTGTTTTGGTCGTTAGTTTTATCCTGTGGGACTTCAAGACGTGACTCTACTAATTTCTGCGTTTAATTATCTGCGTTTGTTTTACGATTCTCACAGGTATTTTTTACGTGACAGCAGTCTGAAAAATCTGAGGTGCACCAAAATCATGTATCTAAGCACGATTTCTAAAAAAACAGAAATAGAGAAGCAGAGTTTTTTTCTCGTAGATAAATATATTGAACACGCGTTTAGCAGTAATTCTTAAGAAAACTATATCCTAACACGTTGCAACAATGTTCATGCGCCAGTTGTATAGGACTCTTAATGTGAGATCGATGTAGTACCTCAAGCACACAGACGCAATCTATCTAGGAAGTCACCTTAACCAGGGCACCTCGCTGCCGCGATGATAACTGGCTTTTTTTTTTGTGAGGCGATTCAATTTATTTATCTTCTCCTGCGCCACGTTAACAGAAATAACTGTCGCGCCGCTCGACGTAAACAACCTGGTGGGTGTCGCAACATGGCAAGGGATGGAGACCATGAAGGTGTCTGCTCGAGAGTCGTTCATGTTGTCTGCCACCATCTGACTCCTTCCAGGACTTCTTTCTCCGCCAATCACAGCCGTGCTTCCTCATTGTCTGCGGGTTACAGGCTCAGAAGCGAAGTAGCTATAAGGGCGACCTCGAAACGCGCATCAATTGCCGCATCGCCACAACGAGCCAAGCGCTGAACTAGCGTGCAACATTTCCGCCGATACATTTTTCTATGAGACCATACATAATTTTACTGGTTGAAAGTCTGTTGGAATGTTCAGTGCACGTTTATATTCAAGTTTCTCATACACCTGGTTAGTACAGTTTGATGTACGGCAGTCTGAAAAGGCTGTTTTAGCTATGTTGGACGGCTGACAGTGTTTTTTATTAGCATAGTGCCTTAACAATAACATTCCGTACTTATCGGAACTATGTTTTTCTTTTCGTACATTAGCAAATGGGTGCATGTAAGTTTCGTAAAAAACGTATTTACGAACATACTACTACACGTTTGAAGCGCACAATTCGTGCTGTTGTGCAATGTGGCCGGCATCTGGTGGCTAGTTCATGAACTAGTAAAGACGGCATCAAGAAATGTTTTAACATTTATAGCAATGTGGAAGTTCATATGTATTTTAGAGTTTTATTTAGTTAAAAACAAGTAATTTGAGATGTTCTGAATTTGAAAGTATTTAAAATAGACTGAAATTTCCTGGCAGCCACGTTAGTTTAAAAAATAGTTTCAGCTCATTATTTTCCTTGTGACAATCTCAGTTGCTTTGTACCTAGAGCTTTGTTTAGGCGGTCTACACCTAGCTGCAACTTTTACAACTTCTACACCCAAACTGCTATATCGCGTTTTTCTTGCCGGAAGTGACGTTCTGGTTATTACAATCAAAGCGTTCAGGCGGCGGGTGTAACTACAACTTCTACACCCGGGTGCTACACATTCTACACCACCTCTGCGAGGTGGAGTAGTTTGGGTGTAGAAGTTGTAAAACAGAATTCGGCGCTATTTTCGAAACATGTTACAAATAGCTGTGTTGTCTTAAGAAGTTGGCTTTCCAGTTTTGAATCAGAACACCTGCAATATAGTAAAAATTGTATTCTGCTTCATCTGGGAGATGTGTAAAATAAAATTTCTATTTATATTGCTATTTTTAGTAACATTTGTGGGTTATGTAACTACTTGTAATGAATATAGCCTAATTATGATACCAACTCGTAAAACTAATAAAATTTATTTAAGAATTGACATTCCTTCTCCAGTAGAACTACCTGTTGTGTGACGTGACGTATGAAATGAGCTGCATAAAGGTTATACATTAAGATTATAGGACCAAAAATTTTATTAAAATTTGTAATTCGATCAAAACACTATACAGATTTGCTCAAGTAGGTGCTGTAACAACACGTTTATCATCGGATTCATCACCTGCATCTGTCTTTGCCTGCATTCAAATATCTTGCAATATTTACAATTTACTGCCACGTCACTATCACAGAAAATAAACAAAACAATTCACACTCATCTACACCTAGGCGTTCAGGCGGACTTTCTGCACTTCCTACACCTTTGGTCTCTGGCCATCTACACCCACTACACCCAACTACACCTTTGGGTGTAGAAGTTGTGAAAGGTACAACCCGCCTAAACAAAGCTTGGGTAACAGACTTGAGAGATTGGGTACATGCGTTTGAAATAGGACAAAGTGTAAAACAGTAGGCAAATTTACATATTTAAATTAAAAACGGTTCATTTTCTCTAATTGCATTATTATCATGTTTTAGACCTATACGTCCATTGTATGCGGGCGTTCAGATACGAACGTAAATTACATCCAACACAACAAATATTAAACTTTTGAATAGTAACATAATCTATAGTTAAGTTTGCGACTGTCATTGCTGATATTTTATAAAAACGCTTTATAAATTTAATGCCGATATTTGTACGGACTTTGTAAGAAATATTATTACAAAGCAATATTTGACAGACGTTTGTAACGAGTTGTGTCATTATGAAAAAATTCGTTGTATTTTAATTATCTACATTTCAATTAATTTATAAAGTAATGCTATATATTGTCAAAATATTAAACTGATTTGATTTGACAGTGTATGGAAAATATTAGTTGAAATTTCTTGATTTCGCAGACATTCCACATTATGGCTAACTCAAAATTTTAATTAACCAGTTTATGTTGATTGTCAAAGTAAATTTACGTAGTATTTTTAGTAATTAGCTACGCCGTTTTTAACGTTAGGGAAAAAGAAGTAAGACAAATAGAACATTTGATTCTCGAACATGGCATTTGTATTTTAAAACACAATCCCGCATCAGTTAATTTTTATTCTTTTATTAATTGCCGAACCTTTGATAAACCGTCAGCGAAAATTCTTTACACAATGATCACTTTCATGTATTTCTATTGGTGACTTAAACGTACTCTGATTTCACCCGGTTCACACAAACACGAAAATCTTAAATATAGATACAAGCGTAGTAAATAGCCATGCTACTTTCTGGATGCCGTATTTGTCCTCCATTTTGTCGTATGCAGTGCTGCACTCTTGAGGAAGCGACACAACGAATAAGCGGAGCCCTAAGGACTGTTCATCTTATTGGATACTCCGCTTGTGACGTTACAAATAGTTTCATTCGAACTTAACAGAATACATTATCACGTGGTTCTCAAATTCTGTGTCAAAAGCTTATTTTAAACGTATCCTTTTTAAGGCATCATTTGTCTACGTGCGAACATTTTTAGTTAACACGGTAAGTGTTCTGATTTGCATGACCAAGAATTTCAGGAACTAGTGTTTAGTCTACAATACATCTATTAAAAAAATTTGCATCGGTGAAGTAACTGACCGAATCAGAGTTCATCAACACAATACATTACAGTAATAAGGCAATAAAAACTCGGAAACTTACTCTTTGAAGAATTTTGTCAATAAAGTAACGTAATAAATTTTCTTGTGAAATACGCAACATATATTTTCTTCGCGGGAGTCATTATCTAACAAATAAATTCGGGATCTGTCCACTGTTGCCTGCGCTTTCTCACAATAGCCTTGGTGAAGTAATTATTAGTAAGTGCGAGTGGTATTTTATAACTCTATGTGGAGATTTTGAACAAGTCTTCGGTTGTTTATTAACAATTATGTTTCGATGAAGCCTAGTTTTAGGTAAATTAATCTGTATTTATTTGACTGAAAATTGATCGATTTCTACATCCTGATTCGATACAAATCCCTGCGAAATAACTGCTTCTCAAACGTGGAATCAGTGGCTTAAAACTTTACAGAATTTTGTATCATCTGCTGATATCAAGGAGACAGACAAACTAAATGTATTTATTAATTACATCTCTCATTCTGTGTTCTATTATGTTTCTGAATGTACTACTTAAAATGAAGGTATAGAAAATTTGGAGCACATTTATATAAAGTCTGTAAACGAGATTTTCGCTAGACATAAATTACGGTCTAGACGTAAAAAAAACTGGCGAATCCATTGATAAGTACGTAATCTCTCAAACTTCTTTCAAAGGAATGTAATTTTAAAGCAGTATCTGATGACTTAAACAAAGATGATAGCATAAGGGATGCTTAATTTATGGTTTATTTTCAACTGACATAACACTGAGATTACTAGAAAACAATACTTTGACATTGGCTGATGCGTACATCCAAGCTAGAGCTCTTGAACTTGCTCATCTTCAATCACTACAATATTCTACTCAGTCTTCTCTAATTGCAGTTGTAGATAGTGGACTGTAAGTTTCTAGTAACAATAACGTTGAACCTAATGATGGAACTACAATGACAGTTTACTCAACTGTTAAATGTTACTTGTGTGGCCTAAAGAAACACAGTAGAAATAATTGCCCTGCTAGTGAAGCTATATGCAGAGGTTGCGGGACAAAAGGTCATTTTATAAAGGTACGCAAAAAGAAATATTACCTGTCTGTGCTAAGTGTTAAAATTGCATAGCTTCAGTATCTACGTACAGTTAGTTCATAAACTCAAAATTCCTATTATTAATAATACTCAAGAAACGGTATCAATTGCCTCTACTCTATTTCACTCCATAGTAAAAGGTCAGTGTAAGATCAGTATTCAAATTCAGAACTATGTCATTTGTAATCTATGTACTGATATAATTATTGGACACGATATCTTGAAAAGATTCCAGCATTCAAGTTAAGACCTTGTTACCGAGTTTTGCAGTGATTTCCAAAATATTTTTTATTGCTACCTAATACACATATCAAAATTTATCTCCACAGTTTTGACACTTATATATTATAATTTGTAGCCGAATTTTTTTGTAGAAATATACTGAACCGTTTTTTTTTTTTTTTTTTTTTTTTTTTTTTTTTTTTTAAAAATTTTTTTTTTTTTTTTTTTTTTTTTTTTTTTTTTTTTTTAGATTTCATCAAAAGTACCACGTTTTTGTCGCGAAAATAAGCAAAAAAGAAGCAAATTTTTTTTTTGTTGACGAATGGTACATTATTTTTAAAAACACATCCAAAGCATTGTGCATCGTGTGGCTGTACTTCGACTCAATTTTTTTCAAAGTTTTTGGTTAAAAAATATTTGAGTTATTGTCACCAGTCTGAAAAAAACTCAGGAACAAGCCCTTAATGAATCACCTCTTGATATCTGCAGTGTTGGTATGGCAAATGTGGAGCCAGCTAGACTATTTTTTGACTTGTCACCAGATTGCAAGCCCATTGCTGTTAAATCTCGTAAATACGCAGACAATGAATACTGATTTATTGAGAATTCATTTAAAGAAGATGTGATAGAAGAGAGTCTTTCTCCTTGACGAGCACAAGTTTTAGAAACTACTTCTGAGAACCATCGACGTCGGACGTAGGATGGTAGTGAATTATTCAGAAACTGTTAATAAATTTACTGAACTAGATACTTTTCCTTTGCCTCATATAGAAGACATTGTAAATTATGTAGCTTTTTATCAAGTTTACAGTTCCTTAGATGTTAAAAGTGCCTTTCACCAAATACCAATTTTAGAAGAAGAAAGGCTCTATACTGCCTTTCAGACTTATGGAACGCTTTGGCAATTCACACGAATGCCTTTTGGAGTAAAAAATGGTGTTCCAGCTTTTCAACGTGCTATCACCAAAAGAAGAGGGGCTTCAAGGAATAAAAGCGTATTTAGAGTATATACAATAACTCTGTGTAGCAATAATCCTAAGGAGCGTTACGAAAATTTAGAAAAAATTTTGAAGATTGTTTTAAAGTATAATTTGACTCTGAATGAAGAAAAGAGCTTCTTTTCTATGCGCAAGATCCATTTATTAGGATATGTCATCTGTCATAACTCCATTCAGCCAGATCCTGACCGCCTGGAAGGTCTATACAAGTTTCCCATTCCATGTGTAGAGCTCTTAGAATGTTTTGCCACTTTTCTCAGTTCATTCCTAAATTTTCTGAGAAAAAACATATCTTAAACAGAAGTGCTTTTCCTCTTGACAGCAGTGCTGTAAACGCTTTTAAGGAACTAAAACAAAATATTATGAATGCAACTGTTTGTCCTTTAGAAAATAAATCAGTTCTTACTGTGGGAACAGATGCTTCCTAGTTTGCTATTGGCGCCACACTTACTCATGGTAACAGACCTGTGGTTTTATTTTCTAAGTCCCTCTCGAAATCAGAAATTAATCATTCTTCTGTCGAAAAGGAAGCATGTGTTATCATGGAATCCTTGAGTAAATGGAGACACTTATTGGTAGACATTTTCGTACAATAACTGATTAGCATCCTGTTGCTTTAATGTTTGAAACTAAACATCCTGAAAAAAAAAAATGAAAAATGACTACGCTGGCGACTAGAGCTTTCTAGTTGTAACTACTAAATCATATACAGGCAAGGAAAATATAATTTGGCAGTCGATGCATTACCAAGAATATGTTCTTTGATTGATAACAATGTGTCACAACTCCGTTTATTACACGAAGCTCTGTGCTATCCATGTGAGACCAGGATGTATCATTGGGTACGTTCCAAGAACCTTACATTTTCTTTAGAAGAAATAAGGAAAGTAAATTCATCGTGTAGAATCTGTGCTGAAATCAAACCTAGATTTCTCAAAAATGAAGGTTATCTTATAAAAGCCACTCAACCTTGGGAAAGAATCAACATGGACTTAAAATGCCCATTACCATCTTCTTCTAGGAATCGCTATCAATAAGTTCTAGTTGATGAATGTTCTAAGTTTCCTTTTGCCTTCCCATGCAAAGATATGGCAGCAAGTACAGTTATTTTTAAACTCAAGGGATTGTTTAACCTCTTTGGAACTCCAGCTTTTATATACTCTGACTGAGGGTCTTGTTTTATGTCATAAAAGCTGAAGTCTTACATTTATAAAATAGGGGTTTCAAATATTAGAACGTCTCCTTACAACCCCAGAGGAAACTGAAAAGTCGAAATACATGATGTAACAGTTTGGAAAACTATTGAAATTTCTCTTAAAAACAAGCTGTTGGGTATCAAAGATTGGGAAGTCGTCTATCAAGAAGCATTACATGCCATTCGATCTCTCCTATTTACTTCCACAATTCTAAATACGAACCTATATTTGAAGTTCAGTTGCTAGAAGGAAACCCTGAATACTCTTATATTATACTTTCAGATGGAAGAGAAACTATGTGAACTCTAGGTACCGCAACTCGCTCCTTTCGAAACTTATCACGAAGAAAGTGTGGGAGAAGATATTACTAATTCGCAAGTTTCTAACCATACATTCTCTTCTAGCATGCTTGATTTGAACTCTGAAGACTTTGCTCCAGTTCGGCCCTCTCTTGAAGAAAATGAAGGATATTTTATGAACTATTCTCTTGCCGAGATAACTTTTCCCAACATTAACCTGAGAGATTCAAATGTACAAAATGAGAGCTCAGAGAAACAAGAAATTGCTAAAAGAAGTGAACGTGAACGTCGTGATCCTTTATATTTGAAGGACTACATCACTTAGGGGAGGGCATGGTCGTAGAAGGACAGGTCTGGACACTCGCCTATCAACCAATGTATTTTGCTTGACTCCCTTGTTGTTTGGCTGTAGTTCAAGTTACCGAGTATTGTGTTTTATTGGCGCTTCAGTTAGGGCGGTCGGACCCAAACTCCGCCCACTTTTTTCCATTGTTAAATTTATAAAGTAAATAAAGATTGCTGGAGCCTTATCTTAAATTTGTGAGCGAAGGAAGTATTTCGTAAATTGATAAAAAAAATACGTTTTGATAAATTGTTCACTTTAGTGGAAAGAAAGTGGGCGTAGTTTGAGTCCGACCGCCCTAACTGAAGCGCCAATAAAACACAATATTCTCGGTAACTTGTTAAACAACACCCAAACAACAAGGGGGTCAAGTTTCCAGGCGAGTATCCAGACCTGTTCTTCTACGGCTGTAGGGGAAGCGTGGATTATTATTATTAAGTGTGAATGGTATTTTATATCTCTATGTGTAGATTATGAACAAATCTTTGGTTGTTTATTAACAAACAGAATGTTTCGCTTTCAGTTTAATGAAGCCTAGTTTTAGGTAAATTAATCTGTACTTATTTTATGACACTTGGGTAAGATACAACTCGGCCGTTTTAGTTCTTCAATGACTTGTTTAGTGAGATGTTACAGTCGGCAGCAAGCGGCACTACCAAAAGTGAGATTTCTACCACATTGTGAAAATCTTGTGTACGTTTCATACATTCTACCAACTTTACTGAATTTCATATTAGATACTTTTTGTTCTTACATAGAAATAAATGTGTTGCTGCAGCAACTATACAAACCTAACGCAATCACAAATAGTATTACAGTCGATCCATAAATAGATAAGTATTTATTAAATTACAAACTGTTGTTGTGAATATACAACATAGGCTAATAAAGCTACGAAGAGATAAGTCATATTAAAACTTAAAACCACACCATATGTATGAGTTGAGGCACCACGGATTTTAAGAGGACATAGATTAATTGCAGTAAGCAAATATTTGGAGGGTGTGCTGTGCCGTTTGTTGGCACATGCTCATTTGTTTGTTTATTTTGTTTTGTCTAGTTCGTCTATTCGTAGTGGTAACTATATATATATTTATTTATTTATTTTGGCAAAGTTACTCCCCCCAGCACTATTTATTTCCTTAATCTTCGGTGAAATTGTAATAACAGTAAACTGCTTATGATTTTATAAAGAAAATTTCAGGCAGTTATTTATGTGCAGTTAATGCGGTGTGGTATAATTATAGAACAGTTCTTGTGTAATACTTCAGACCAACTCAAATCATGATCTGATCATATTTGTTTTCATATGAAGCAAACAAATTTTTTATTGGTAAAATATGAAATAAAATATCATGTTTTGATTATTAAAACATGTGAGTGTACATGGTAGCATCTGCGATACCAGAAAATTTATATATGTATTATGGACTCTCAACTGTTCAGGTGATTGTTTGCAATTCTTCTCTTAACATTGATATTAACATTCACTTAACCAATAAGGATAGTTTGTTTGAGAAATATCACACATTTCCAGTTCCCTTCCTGGCTCACTACTTGAACAGGTATATAACTTTCATTGTCAAAGAATTTTTAATTGTAAGTTTGGATAGAAAACATTTTGCTACAGTTGATCATGATTCATTGTCTGATTGCAAAACTCATGGCATCACATTGTGTCCTGTTTCGTTTCCTTTTTTTGACACACATATTGCTAATTGTGAATTTAATCTTTTCTTTGGAAAACCGTATTTTAAATTTTGTGATAAGTCTGTGATGAACCTTAACCTTCCTTTCTTACGTAAAACCACTGCACATTGGATCTTTGCAACCAACTCCTCTATTGATGTTACTTTTTTGTGTAGGTCTACAACAGAATCCTATTCTCCCTTCACACTTTCCTTATCAGGGAGTGGCTTAATCAACCATACCTGACACTGTGATATCGTTGTCCTTTCTTCAAAACCTTCGTTGCAGTTTATTCTGCTATTCACTATAACCTTTCTTTACCTGTTGTTCATGTTCCTAAATTACTAACCTAACCTAACCTCTCCACTTTTATACTTTTCCAAATATATCCATGAATGATTCTCTTATCAAGGTACTTGATTCCCTTTTAAATTCTCATCCTCGGGGAACTGACTTTCATGATGTCCTTAGTCTCCTTCATCCTCGTCCCCCACTACCCAATGATAACCTTAGTCTCATTTCCATAATTCTTGTATGTTTTACCATTTTATGTATTGTTTCTTTTGTGATATTTTGGTTGAAATCCAAATTTTGTATTACTGTTTCGAGTCAACCTTCTAGTAATCCCATTGTGCCAAAGTAGTCTATTGTTGTGCCTTTATCTGTTGTTTCTTCTGCTCCTGCGGAAGCTTAAGAGATTTAAACTTTAATATTATTGTGTGTTATGTGTAATTCTTTAATCTTAGTGTTTTGTGTGTGGTGTGGCCTACTGTAGTGCCTGACCCCCATGTACCGCCCCGTGTTCGGCTTTAGGGGAGGGAGTGTTGGGCGTTTGTTGGCGCATGCTCATTTGTTTGTTTATTTTGTTTTGTCTAGTTCGTCTATTCGTAGTGGTAACTAGATATATATATATTTTTATTTTGGCAAAGTTACTCCACCCCAGCACTGTTTATTTCTTTAATCTTAGGTGAAATTGTAATAATAGTAAACTGCTTATGATTTTATAAAGAAAATTTCAGGCAATTATTTATGTGCAGTTAATGCAGTGTGGAATAATCATGGAACAGTTCTTGCGTAATACTTCTGACCAACTATAATCATGATCTGATCATATTTGTTTTCAAATGACTCAAACAATGGTTTTGATTATTAAAACACGTGTGTTTTAAAATATTATGTTAGGTAGTATTGTTCGATACTGTCGAAATACTATTTTGGTAACATCAAGTAGCTACGACTCTATGCCGGCCTGTAACCTCTAGGCATTCCTTTGTCTCGACCTTGTTGTTTCTTACACAGCATGACGTGAACATCAGCCAAAGGCTTAGTGCACTTTGTCTTTTTGTAATGTTGTAATCCAACAAGTTTTCCGCCTATGGTGAGTTTATTCTTTCAATTTATTACCTATTGAGCCCCAGTGTTACATTGTTTTTATGGCGTTCTTTTTAATTTTATTTCGTTTGCTTGTTTAATGTAGCGGTCCCCGCCGCGCGGTTTCAGCACTTTGCTATGTAGAAGGAAAGGAAGCCTAGCCAGTATTTGAGGGATTTGGCTTGCCTACATCTTCCGATGCAGAAGTAACATTATTTCTACTCGTCCTTTTGCTGTGCCGTCATCGGTAGCCATGGGCGAGATGGAGAAGTAACATCTTTCGGCGGTGGCAAGAGTGTCCCCATGAAGGACAGCCAGGAAAGTCCAGCCTATATATTTATTTTCCTTTTCTCGTCCTAACTACTTGATGTGCACACAGCACTAATTATTCAAATTTGAAACTTTATTTAATATTCGATCACAACCTCTGCAAAATTAATTGAACAACGAATATCGAAAATTTGTAAAAATATGTAATATTAAAATGTAAGTTAATTAATTTGTTTTTTGTTGGGAATCCTATTGTTTAACTTATTTATTATGATATTCTTAAGCCATACGTGCTTTTCTTGATTTGTTAGTGTACCGTATTTGGTTAATCTACATACACCAAATACTCATTTTGCAAGGATTTTATTGTTATCTAATCATCTAATCAAGGTATTAAATTTTTTTTCTGAATTATTACAATTTTATTTACTAGACCTAACTCAGTTCGTAAAGTTTAATATACAAAGGATCTCATGATCCTAAATCAAAATTAAATTAATTTTTTGTATGGTATCTTAAATTAATAATCTTTAATGTTAAGTGTTGGGGAAAGGAGGCTCGGCCCTTTCTCTGACCTATTATAAGGAGCACCGATCAACAACTTGTGTCCACGTTAGTACTGTTTTGCCCTTTCTTTGCTTGGCTGGCCTAGGAGCTGTCTTGATCGGTTTACCCTATTGGTTTACCCTTCCTAGACCTCCTAGGTTGGTTGGTAAAGTTCAGGGGAATTCCATCAAGCAGTACAGTGCAGAAACGTTTAGTCTGTTTCACCCATAGGTATATTATTGGGCATAACAGATCATGGGGGTGTAACTCGAATAGGGAAAATGGTTCAACATTTTTCAAACTCGTAGCTGGACGTTTCTCCACTCGCTAGACAGGAGCGCTAATGATTTGTTTATGCTAGTGATTTGTTATGTTTTGTGGATAGTAACATTCATTGTTTCTGCAAATTTCGGTTTTATAAAATGGGAAAATATTTCTAAAGCTGCTTACATAAAAATTTTATTAATATATGCTAATGATATATTTGTGGCTGCAACATGTTGTAATTGTTAAATTAAGACTCTCACTGGTAGAAACTTTTGTTAGGTATATCAGAGAACTGAACATAATATGTTAAAAAAGGTATAGTGTTAATAGAATTAGCATTTTAATGCACGTATTAAAAGAAACATTACGTTTGCTGTAACTTTAAATAAAATTGTACAGTTGTGACTGTACTTATAATTTGTGTATGCACATATTCCATTCGGATGCACAAAAGCAATACATAACTGACTAATGACTTTGTGTGTGGCTTAAGTTGTACATTAGACTGTTGCATGCTTTATGACATTTGTTGTGTGTGCTGTCAACATTATTGCATAAAGTAGGTTTTTCCTAAGAACAAGTATAATTTATTTCAGCACAATAAATTTTCGTCATTCGTCGAGAATGAATAAGCAAACGACATTTTAATATTGTAAGTTATATAGTGTAAATATCAACCATCACCTTTTACTTTACATAGCTAATTTGATTTTTATTAATTTTTTACACATTTACGAAATTGATTATTAGTATAAGGATAAGATACAGACAACTCATCAAAATATAAACAAAATGACGTCCAGAATCCGCATCAAAGAGTACGATAAACTATAAGGATGCGCATTCCTACGATCATATTTCTCATTACCGACGTTCGCTACGCAGGCGCGCTAATGCATAATATGATGAATGTTGTAACCATCTCATAACATAAAAAAATTCGCTCTTTTTTTACTCTCTGTATCAGATTAAATAGTAGTTTTTAGTTTTTAGAAAAGGAACGTCTCATTTCTACTTGTACGTATCCACACGATACCAAACGGGGTAAGTACGAAACACTTAACCCTCTATACAAAAAAGTGGAGTAGGTTTTTTTGTTGTTCTGAGACCAAAACGAGTTGAGTACAGTTTCAGCAGACGTTACGTTTTTGGTGTGTTTTCGAACAACATTCAAGAAATGTTTTGTATATGCTCACAGGTAGCATTCTGTCAATGAACAATTTTTTTTTAGCTAAGTAACGGTAACGGGATTTTGCAATTTTTTGCGTATAAAATATATACTTTGTGAGTCGGGAGGAAAGGGCAATATTCTAGGACGTGATAGTACTGGTCATTGTGATCGAAAAAGTTCACGTGAACATGGGGTCAATATGTGACAATTATCGAGATAGCCCCGTTTGTATGAAAAACACTGAAAACCTGTAAATGTATCTTACTGTTTCATTTATGTGTTTTTGTGTTCTCGTTTCAGTGACAAGGAGATTGTAATAAATTATGAATCACACACCTTTCTCTTTGTTTTTCAATTTATGTCACGTTAGCAAATAGGTTACCACGGAAACATGGTAGTAACAGCTTTATTGATTATTTTGTGGACTGTGAACTTGAACGCTATTATTTTAATGGTTGTGTCTTCGTTTCTACATTTGGTTTGTGATACCGACAGTGTGAACGGACAGTGTGAATTGGACAGTTCAAGATGCAACAAATGCAGAGTGTTTATGGCTATAGAAGATTTTCGCCACCGTTTTCCCATGCGAAGAATTGCTTACCAAAGAGTGTTTTCCAGGGTTCGTAATACATTGCGGGATAGTGGTTCACTACTTAGTGCTCATGTGAGTTTGAAAATCACATGATATAGTAAAAATATCGTTAATATGCAATTTGCTTAGTTTATTTTATATATAATTTCATATATAATTTTCAAAGTTAGTATAGGTGGTTCACGATAAAGTTAGTACTCGTGAAGAATATCTTGTCTAGAATAATAATTTAAAAATAATATATACTGCGACCTCAGACGTTAACTTTGAGTACGATACACTCTACGCAATTCGATTGTCACTTGGGTTGACTTGTTAATTTAAAAAGTGGCAGGCAAATTTAAATTATTTTAAAGGAAAAAGTAACTAGTGTTTCAAAGTGCTCACATTATCCCGAACCACCTGTGAGGTAGATTGAATTCTACTTCGTTACTCTGTGAAATTGTGTTGTGAAGGTCTGGTGTGAAGGCAGGGGAGTGGGGGTGGCGTCTGTCATGGAGGAACGAGCGCCTGGGTCACGATAACTTTCTTGCTCCTCGGAAATACTCGGCAGCTTTCATTCATGCTGAGCAATTGAGCCAGACATCACCGTTCCTATCCCCGTAACTTAAAAAGAAAGACGTAATAGCATAACAATAATAAAGTAGTAGTAAATAGGCTAATTGTCACAATTATTATTTCTAGTCTAATTACCTTACAGCTTCAGAAATTTATTTAAATTTATGTAAATTTATTTCATAGTATATTAATAATTTTGACCTTTTATGAGTTCGTGTGGTATACATCGCAGAATAATATATTAGCATTCCAAGGTTAACAATAGGAGAAAAAACTATGACTACACTGTAAAAACAAGTGAGCATATTAATAATATAAGTAATAGTATAACACTAATATAGTGGCAGTACATGCATCTTCCTTATAACCTGACGTCATCTTTCCTATCAGGTTGCCTTTTTATTTTTATCGCCATTTTCGGGTATTAGGAGACATTTCCGGACTTAGGTACCTTCAAAATATGTTGCGTTTAACGTCATATATCAAACTTATCAATTTGTAACACTAATTTAATGTCGCCATATGTTATACAGGAAGGGACTGGCGCGGTGTATCGAGCTAGGCGGAGGTCGGCCTGGCTACCGGAAGGAATGCAAAGATCAACTCGAGGTGGGAACAAATTTCCCCTCCCTCCCTCCTTCCTCTTACCAGGAACTTGTGCTCGCGACTTTCACCGCGGTTCGCCTGCATGTAGGTCAGGGGACATTGCACAGGCACGCGTACTCCGTGTAGGTAGTCGTGTGATCGGTAGAGGACCGAGGACTTGGTCTCTCTCTGGTGTTTCACGTAGCGTCACGTTGGCAGAACTGCAGAGTAGTTCTGTAGCAGAAACAATTGAAGCAACCAGAAACATCACAGAAGTTTGCATAACTTCCTAATCTCACGCCAGCAGTTCGTCATGTATTAGCCTATATGTAATATTTCGCGTCAGATGCACTGAGACAGGGGACTGGTAAGGTTCAGCTTACCACACTCAACGATAACCGCTTCGCTTCTATTTGTGGCGCGCCAAACTGCCGTGAAGTGTTTTCGTTTTACTCTTTTCTCTAAGCGGCTACCCTTCAATTTTATTTGTGAACAATTTGTAGCAAAGTTCAACGCATGTTTCTAGTGTTCTGTTTTACAAACCCGGGCGGTTTTTTTTGCATAGGAGTCTAAAAAACGCATTTGTTCAGCATGTTTGTGGGAATCCAAAATCATGTTTCTAATAAGTGTGCTCCATCTTTAAAACGATGGAAGCATAGTTCTGGTAAGGGTTCATTTCGTAGGTAATTATATTTGTAATAAGTTTAGTGGTTTCGCCCAGACAAAAAAAAACATGACACACTACAAAAATGCTCACACCCCAGGTAGAAAGGCTTTAATGGGGAAGTTTCCTTAAAATTGCATTTTTTATTAAATTTGCCCATAGCATAAATGCTATGTTAGATGATTAAAAATTAAGTTTAGTAGGAAATAGAGAATGTGATAACAATTATTTTAACATTATATTTGTTTACATCTTATATTTACTGTTTTGATCTGTGTAATTGTTGGTGATAAACTAATTATTTACTGATTTAAACATCACATCAGTAAATATAGATAGGCGTAAGTACGCTGAATTAAACTTAAAAATTCTGTTTAGTAACGCTTTATGTCACTGCTGTCTCTGATTTTCAAAATTAAATCATAAAAATTAGTTACAAGTAAGCAACCATAAAATCAATAAATCTAGGCAACTAGCTCCTGACGATCGGTGCAAGCTCTGTTGGTAAGTTGCCACAGACCACGTCTAAAAAAGTCCTTGATGTTGTGCAGGACGTTACCTCATCAACACATATCTTATAACACCGGTCATAGTCTCTTTTCTATAGTGCCCCTGTATCAGTTAGCGGTGTTTTTACAACCACGTGTTGAAGTGTTGCATACATACCAGGCACTGTCCCGTCGCTACAGATATATTTGTGTACGTGTAGAACACGTAGCCGGACGACGCTGATTATTTCTTACAGTTTGCATCTTGACAAAGCTAAACTATGTTTAAAACATCGTGGTTTTATTCAATGTCATTTTCAAATATGTTTCGAAATTTCACATTTTAAACAGGAATTCAGCTAGTTAAAGTACTAACGTAACGAGCATTCCCGGACTCTCAACCCAAGACGTATTTGGTTGTTCCTACAAAACTTTTATAATTCAGGAAAAAAAAGGTCCTATACTGAACTAGGAAAGTATTTATTCATGCCTGAAAAATATCCGAGTCATGTCCTGACTGGGGATATGGCCAGTCAGATGTCGTGATTATTGGATTCTATATACGAATCACAGTATTCCGAGATTGATGAGTAAAAACATTTTCAAATTCCATAATTTACGGCTAAAAAGTAATACACGTATGCCTCGTTTGTATTCTTGTAGAAACTTTGGCAGGATTTCTGTAGCCATGTTTCAAATGCGTCATGTCACTCGCTAGCGCCGTGCTGTTTGTGAACTAATTATTGCTGTCTTTGCGTAGAGTTATTTTCAAACCTGTGCAGTTTGTGTGATAGCAATGTTGAATTTGAGATATCGAATGGGATGTTCCCATCGGCGAGCACTAAGTACAGGATGAGTCCACAAATTATCAAACAAACAAAAGTAGGATTTTTTTGTTGTTTATTCGGAAGCTTATTTACTTGTACCATTTCATTATCTTGCTTAAGTTCAGTAATGACAGTCATTCACTAATGGCAACGAACTTAAAGTATAATGGTAATTTCTATTATTGACAGTCAGTCATTAAAAAAACTACTTTAGGAAATATACTAGTTACTGCATTAATTTTTTGACTCAAACACTAACAGCCATCTTAGTTTGCCATTGAAATGTTAATTGTTAAAGTATGTACCACTGAAATCACATACTATTAACATATTTTAGTTATATACATATAAAAATAATAAAGAAGTAATACAAGATGCAATAAAATAACCTCCAAAAATATTCAAGTTCGTTTGTAAATAAATCATAGTAAACGTTACAAAAAAAAATAAATCCGTAAGGAAATTATGCAGAAAAATTTTTTTTCACCCTCATGATTTTGAACACGTCGTTTATTAGACTGTGATATTAATTATTTTTTACTCTCGTGAAGTTAATTTATAAAGTGTTACTTTTCCAACCGTACTGTTGCCGGCAGTATTACAAGAGTTTCTCGGCCAAAGAAGTGTTTTATGAATGATGCTTGATCCATGTTTGCATAGTGCAGCATTAGGGCAGTCCCTAACAAGACGCATAATCGGGTGACGAGATAAAGCGAATAATAGTAGGATAAAGATACTAAAGTTAATTGGTGAGTACCGCCATGTTGGTAATGAATAATTATGCCACAATCAGTCCGGCAAATTATGAATATAAAGAATTGTCCTGATTGATTGCGACATAATTCTGCGTTATCAGTTAAATGACCATGTCTATGTATTGTAGTACAAGGAAAGCAGAATTTGTTGTATAATCGCAGATTAAAAATTTTTTATTACTAGGATATTAAAAAACCTAAAAATAAAATTATTCAATATGGCGACTGAATGAGCGCAGGCGAAAAGCGCTTTGCTGTAGACAGACCGAGTCTTGACTTCTCCCATAGTGTAGCTCGGCCTCATACTGGCTCCTACCAGCTTAGTTCACGGGGGTTAGCGTGTGTGGGAGGCAACAATTTCCTCGTCGTCTCTTGCCATTACACCTCATCCACAGGTCATCTACGTCCCATTTATATCCAAGGGCGACATTGCAGCTTACTGCCAGACGTGCATGTGCTACTGTTTATGTATGCGTGGGTCAACGTACGTCTGTGTAATTCCTATTGTATTTTCACTTTGGTAACTTAATACTAGTGACCGTGTCTCACTGCATTACTGTATTAAGGCCACGCAAGACAGTTTTTTTTTTTCACATTTGTGCAAAACAAACTAAAATCATTTTCAATGGAATGCTCTAAAAAATTCAAACCTAAGTAAGAGCAATCATACGATGCACAATTCTGTGTAGGCGTTTTGCAAAATAATGCAGCGCATGTCCGCAAAAATGTTTTGCTTAATTTAGATTATTTTCGTAACAAAATCGATAGTAGTTCGGGTGAAAAACTCTGGAAAAAACTGCGACGTTTATTGCTACCAAAAATTAAGTACAAATTATTATATGTTTGTGTCAAAGCAATGTAGGAAGTCTTCCATAGGAAAACAACCAGGTGTGGTCTTAATTCCTTCTCTATTTTTTTCAACATCCAAACAAAGTATTTTCTATAAGCAGGAAATACTTGTAGCAAACACAACAAACGGAATTATATTGAGATCATCTGCTGTCTTCGTAAATCACGCAATTACGCTAGAAAAGTTACTCAGAAAATAAAAACTGTTATTTACTTTGTATCAAGTAGACGAGTATTATGCATTATTAATTTCGAACATCGAACATTTATTTAGTTGCAGTTCACATTTCAATGTTTATCAAAATACTGTATGCTCATAGAATGTATGTCAATATTTCGCTCAGAATCTAACGTCTAACTGAAATTGAAATTACAGTGTTTTAGAGTTACGCCGGCTGTAATAGATAAGTTATGTTTTGAAGGTAAGCCCAGGTAGATGTTCTGGACCAAAATTCATGCTGAAGATGTTTAAGGAGACCTTCTGTCCAGGCCGCCGAGCGTGTGTAGAACTTCGGCCGTAACTAGATTATTCGTAAACTGCTCATCGCATTTCAGTGATATCTGTTTAGGAATAGCATTCAAAGAATGTTTAACACGTGTGTACCCATTTTAAGTTCACCGCTGCTCATTAAAGCATATTTTCTAGCGGCCGAAAGTGGCGAAAATGAGAGTTTTTGTGGTCTTTTTCAGGTATGTAGTATAGACGTGTACAGTACACCTTTATTTTTAATGATCCGTCATAACATGATAGCATCACCATTCAAAGTCTCATATAGGTGCGTTGTCGGCGATAAGACCGCGCGACAGTTCAGTGACTTGCGTCTAGAGGCTAGGGAGAGACGTAATGCCCGTGCTGTGTCGTCCTTGTCGCTTCCGCACTTCTAGACCTCAAACGCGCAAAATACGTTCGCTCAAACGGCCACCTTATGACACTGAACTGTACTATTTATTTTGATTTCCCAGTTGTAAACAATGTGCATAACGGTCCATTGTTTACCATATACAACATTACGTTTCACTCACTATGCTAAATCCAACTTGTGTATGTTGTATATGACCTTTGCATCAGTAATTGGCCACAGAATTTTTATTTTTGTAATAAGATACGCATAGTATAGTAAGTTTATTTTCCAACTGATATCACTCAAAATCAAGTATATCTTCAAAGTTGAATTGTTTTGTGAATAAGTGTGTATAATCCATAATTAAGTTGCCCTAGTAGAGTTTTAAAATGTCCAGTAAGTCAAGAGATCCAGAAATATTCTTTGACTATTAGACATAATCTGGTGGTCAGTTTCATGAGGTCACGTATCTACCTACCCCTAGTTGCTTAATATAAACGCCTCTAAAAACACATTGGTTAATTTTGACACTGAAGTAACATTTTACTGAACAACAGTTTTCCAAATACAGTTTCTTATGGCGTGGTAGAACATAGAAAATAGACTATATGCCGGCATTTTAGATGACTAACATTTTACTTGAGAGCAGCTTTCAGCTCACAATTTCTTAAGGGGCGGTACGCAATGGTGCAGTAGAACATAGAATGTAGTACATACGCCGAACTTTTTAGATCAATTTTATTTACTGTTATATTTTTAGTTCTTATTTTCAAAATAGTTACAGTTAGGATATTTTGGCGCTGTTTCATATCTCGCAAAGCAAATGATCCGTAAGCAAAATGTCTTGTTTTAACAGTTCATTGTCTAAGAATTTATTGTGGGACAGTAAACTGTGGTACTTCCACCATTTTGAAGATAGTAGTACATGAATATCCTAATTAAATATGCCATATTTGGAGAATTTCTTGCCCGTGCGTAAACAATTTTTCTGGCAGTTAATCATCCAAAAATTTTATACCAATAGTGAACTTTGTTTTGGGATAGCCATCTTCGAAAATAGAACGACATGAATAAATAAATGTTTTTAAGTAATGTTTTGTTAACTAGTTTGTCGATTGTACACAAATTCAGTTTCTTGACAGTTTATAATGGAAATTTTTTATGTTATTTGCACCAACGTTGAGGAAAGTAGGCTCAGTAGCTACGATCGTAACTTCTTGGTTATTTAAATGTCCACACTATTATGTTTTGGCACACTATTGAAATTTGTTGTGGCCATTAACTCAGCGAAGATACCGGTGTAAATAATGATCATTATCCGAATAATCTGAAGCAACTTGAGGATGACACTACAATATTAAAAAATGCTGGTGAAGTAGTTGTGTTGAATAATTGTGTATTGTTAATGGTTACCTTCATACTGACAGGTTTGCATTGTTTGCTAAACATAATACTTGTTGAAGTTAATGCATGTCCAGACGGTTTTTAATAGCTCTTCGGCCGTTTTACGCAAGTAAACTAGTTTTTGTAATTGTCTGTGGGTGTACGTTCATTTCACATAAATATTATTGATTGTTGTATTTGGAACTTTATGGTCTATAACCTGTACTGGTGACGTGTTACAATGAACAAAATCTCATTTATACGTATTTCAATGAAAATTTGACAGTGGTACATAATGACTCAAAGCACTCTACACATCATTAGTTTTCGCGCTGTCTAACACGTAGCTGGGCATAAGTTAAAAGCAGGAATGATTTTTCAATGCTAAATTTCTTGGTTTTGTAACCGTATTTTCTGTGAGCATTCCTTACTAAGAATATAAGCACTGCAAAATTTAAAAAACAGGAGTTGTTTTTGATGCATACAACATAAATAATCGTAAGAAGCAGGTATTCACTTGGCATTAATTTTTTTGCGGACAATTTTCTACTTCAAATTTTGTTACTTCAGTAGTGACGAATCGGAAAAGTACGTATTTGTGTTACAGATCTGAACTTTTTCGCAGCAACGTGTGTCACTGAAACGGCGGAAACACCTCTTGCTTATAGGGCGTGTCCGAATGCAACCCATTAATTAAGTCATAAGCGAAAAGTTAGTTTCCTTTTTCATAATAATGTATGTACGACTTACATATAAGCAAGTTACCTGATAGTGTCAGGTAATTCGCTTATACGGACTGCACCACGTAAATAAGTGACCAAAACTAAGCAGAAAATGATTTTTGGTTACACACAAGTCACCAGGAACTTAGTTTACGAGATAGGTACAAAATCCCAGTGAGCGGGAAATTAGGGTAGGTTGTTCGTATTACCATGTCAGTTTTCTTGTAAACTAAGAGCCTGACGACTTGTCACAAACTAGTATTTTCTTCTCAGTTTTGTTTACATATTTGTGTGGTGCAGTACGTATCCTGGAATTACCTTACCATTGATATCCTCTTTGTTGTTTATTTGGACCTTTAGTGTTACTTGTGTCGTAAACTGAGGTTCTTACAACTTTTTACCTAGTAGTATTTTCTACTCATATTTATGTCATATTCACGTGGCATAGTTTGTATGCACGAATTATCTATCATCATGCATTTCGTATAAGATTGTCACATATCAGGTAGTGATGTTGGAGGCAAGTTGAGAGAAAGAGAGAGAGAGAGAGAGAGAGAGAGAGAGAGAGAGAGAGACTCACCGTGCGGTCCACAGCAGGCCTCGGTGTCTGGAAGGAGCAGAGCGTATGTTGGAAGACGTGGTGGTCGCAGCAGACTTTATATGTCGTCGTGGTGACGTCGAACCACCCGTCGTCACGGTGGAATTAGCCGGCTATTCAGCAGCACGTGCTGTAAATCATGGGTCCAGAGCCTCTTGTTTGCCGTGCCGCGGTAGATTACAGACCACGGGGTGCCGTCCCCCAGCATATTGCCTGCCAGAGCCACCCTTCCTCAACCCCCTGGTCTTCCAGCCTCGTGGAGCGTCACTGTCTGCAGTACACTGCAGGACATCATGCCGCTACACATATTATGTCCTCATACAGTCACCATTATACCACATTTTACATATTATACAAAATATTTAGGACTCCAGGTAACTACACACAACATTAAGGGAGTAACAAACCCTTTAAAATTGAATTTTAAAACTGTATTTTCTAAAAAATTTGTGAAATAAGATACCTAAAATTACAAAACTCAGAACGTGGTTAAAATTTTTTGAGATCATCAAACACGCTGCAAATGCTCGTAGATAACTTCCGCATTAGAGGAAATAACAGGGGTGGCCACCGTCGAAATGCATACGAATTTTTATTGAGATATTTTAAGCCGACTTATTGAGCAGCATAATATGCGTAACACAATTGGTCCCTTTTACAATTGTGTAGGAGACACAGTTTTCGTTTAAAACGTTCTTGAAGTTGGCGCGACAGTAACACGTAGTACAGTACGGCGGTAGTACTTGCAGAGTGATAAACCTACATTCTGGGCCAGGCATCGGGTGTAAATGAATAAGAAAGCATGTTACAATTAGTTAAAACCGAATTTTCGATAACTACAGTCGGTTTTGAGCACAAACTCAAAGTTTTAGTTCCTGAACGAGTAATGCAATATGATGAAAACCTGGCAGGCAGGCAATACTCACAACCCCCAGGAACTAATGGTTGCGGGTATCAATGAGCCACAGTAACAGAGGTATAAATCACTGTCGTTCAGAAATGACGTAAATTCCAATAACTTAAATTAGTAGGAATTTACACATCATGTCGTAGGATCTGTGTGTAGTTTCTACCAACGGAGACTCGAAAGTGTGGAATTTATTTTGGCGTTTGAATTATGAGTACGAAGAGAACTTATGATTCTATAGTTATGTGTGCAGTAATTAATAATGTACAGTGTTAATTGATTCTGGTATTATCACGCCGATATCCATACCAACTACAGTAATCAGATTTCTTTTCTGTCTAAGACTCGACACATGCGTGTTTGCTCAACATGGATGAAAAGTACTTTGAAAATTGAGATTGCGAATATATCATTATTGCCAACTAGTAACACGAGGCTCATGCAGGTAAACACCATTTGAATTTCCCTCTCCCTCGTTCGTATCCTCTTTATGCAACCTCTCACTTTAGCCCAAGACTATCTTGTCAAAAGCTGTCCAAATCTGGTTAACAATACTATCGCAACAGGGTTGTACGGATGCTAGAATCATACAGTACTTGGAGGAGTAATTGCCTGTCATAAGAACCTACAATGTAAGTTACCATACAACACACACCATCGTGATGTGGGGTGTCTTTGGCGCATGGACCCCGTGATACTCTATGCATCTTCAGGAATTTACGTAGCTGAACAGTGTTTAGTGGAGTGACAACGGGAGTTCTTTAAAAAATATATCAGCATTTAAGGGAGCGGGAAGCACGTATGCACCCATCGACCAATGACGTCTTCCAGGCACAATTTCCTCTTGCTAAAACAGGTGTTATGGTCTGGGATTTAATCTGGAACAACTTGGTGGAAAGCGAACACACTAGGTGTTTGACCGCCGTGGCACTTGTGCTGTGATTGTACTATGTGAATACTGATCAAACTATGTTTACCTGTAGGAGTCTTGTGTAACTAGTTGGAAATAATAACAAATTTACACAATCTATTTTCAGTGTACACCACATCAATGCTCACCAAACACGAACTGTCCATATTTTTTTACATCAAAATTAAATTAAAAAGAAAAAATGCGACAAGGTACCTAGTTAGGGTTTGTGTCACATCAATCACTGCCATTCAAAATTCTAACGTGAATTTTGTTTGCTGCCAACATGTTGGTTTAAATTGGTGTGGTGGAAGGGTTCCTTGAACACCTGCTGCTCTGTGATCAAACAACGTTACGCTTGTCGGGTCTACTGAATAGAAGCAACGCAAGGATACAGGTATTTGAGAACACACATGCATATCAAATGTTAACGTGTGATGCAGACTGATGTACTACCGAATAATAGGGCCTCACTTCTTCGCCGAAAAACAATCACGGCAATTGCCTGTATAGAAAATATGCTAACTGAGTTTGCTGTCCCAGAGTTAGGGCAGTCAACAACATACTATCTTTCAGGAGGGGGGGGGGTGGCAATGTAACATCATATGTTCACTTCATACTCATGCTTCAAAGGCCACAATAAACTCAGCACTCTCGAGTCTCCGTTGGTGAAAATTGCACACAGGTGTAAGGACGTAGATGTGTAATTTTCTAACGTTACTTTGCTTCATCGATATCCGCAACCATTAGTTCTTGGAAGTTGTGCGTGTTGCCCGCCTGCCAGGTGTGTTAATACGCTACTACATCAACTTTGAAATGAAAACCATGATTTGTCATTAAAGAACTGTGACGTTATTGAGTTCCCGCAAAATTTCCGTTGCAGTTTATTTGAACGTTGTTGCTTCTGATTAATGTTCTATGCCAGGGCCAGAATGCAGGTTTATCACAATGTGCTTAAGGTTGAGTACTAGTTGGTATCCCAGATACTACGCAACTAGCAGTACACGAAAACACCACGTTAGGTTCCCAAATTTATATCGTGAGAAGTGATTGTCCTATTTTAATAATGAAAGTTTTAAATGACAGATGAAACCCTAGCACTGAATCTTCAAAAATGTTATTTGCGTTCTAAAGCGATGTTACGTAAATTATTAGTAACACTTTTGAAAATCGTTTTTAAATTGGTTTATTTCAATAGTAGTCCTATGAAGTTTTATTTCCTAAATAAAATTTCGCAACCGAATGCAGTTTGCAAGGGAAAGTATATATTTCTGTAGGGTTGTTATACACACACACAACACACACACACACAGATATATATATATATATATATATATATATATATATATATATATATATATATATATATCCCTTAATATTCAGTTTAGGTAGTAGGTGTACTGTTTGTTTTTGACATATAGTTCATTGGTATATGCCTGCTGAAGTTAGTCGGTCGAATTTAAATACTTCCTGTATACTGAGGCCGCAGTTACCGCTGAGGTGCTCAAGTAAAATAAGTTTTCATTCCAATTGTTACTTACTTTCCGATTACGCTTTCGCACATTTAAGTTGTAGCAGCTATTGTAACACACGTATTATAGTATCGAACATTCATTTTTAAGCATTTTACCAATTTTTTAAAGCATTTAACTATAGATGATTAAATTTCGGTCAACTTGTTTCCAGTAGGAAAATCTGCTGGTTGAATTGCTTCGTTCTAAGAAAGAAACAACTTCAGTGTAGCAATTTTATTGGTGGACTTTTTTTTTTCTCATGATGATATTGGCCAGCTTATCACAGTCTTTTTAAGTCTGTTTCTCTGAATACTTGTAGTTACTATCATAAACCGAAGACAACTTATGTTATAATCTTGTAGGAAATAGTTTACTGTTTTGCGTCATTTTGAATATTTTGAATCTTAAGTAGTAACTTGTGTCGCTGTTCTAAAAAAAAAAAAAAAAAAAAAAAAAAAAAAAAATATTTGGTGATAAATTTTGAATTTACTCACAAAAAAACCGTTTCTACAGTATATCGTTATATGCTTGTATATTGCCAAATAGGTGTGCAACAGTTAAAGAAACCAAATGATAGTTTGCAGTTTAAGTTGCCTCAACAAGAAGGTTTCGTTTACAAAGCCAACATTAACATGTTTTGCTGTTTAACATAAGAAAATTATTAATACAAACATACTTGTTTTGCCGCCATATACAAATGTGTTATGTTGTCGGCTTTATCAAACATTAACTGTTTGTTAAACAATAATATTGCAATTTTGGCCATACATAATATTTCTGTTGTATTTGCTCTTTTCAAACTTAAAAATAAATAAATATACTAATATTACAGTAACTTTATGAATGTAACAAATTGTACTTTATTTATTGTGATAGTTTTAACTCAGTTATTTGTTATACACCCTTTAAATTTGTTCTACAGGTTGTTCATAAAAACCCAATACACCCTCAAAATGAAAATACATAAACAACGCAAATGTACACTTGGAGGGGATTTGGGGCATGCTAATTAGTGTATCTCATGTGTCTCCAAATTTTAATATGAATTTTTTGGATCTGTTAGTCAATACATTTTTACATGCACCCCATTAATTAGTTACGCACTACACATCAAGCCGATGCTCGCTTCCCTTCGAGGTTCACCGAAGTCCTGCATCGGGGGTGGCAACAGTTTGCACGATCTGTCCCTTCTGGCCGTCGATGTTTTGAATTTTTGGTTGGTAGGCGTAAACAATAACATTACCCCAAAGATTCAAATCCATTGGAGTTGTGTCGGGCTAACGGTTTGACCATGATATCGGACCATTTCGTTCGCGATCCATCTGTTAGAAAAAAGGCACTGTTCCCACGTGCGGAAATCCGGTAACCGATCCCGCCGGAATTCACACCCGGATCACACCTTGATGGGAAGCGAGTGCTCTATCCACTGCGTGGACTGCGGATCCATTACGAAAGCAAAGAAATACAGACTGGTATCTCTCACGAGAGAGAACAAACCAGTTACATAATCGATAAGTGAGACGCCAAAGACCTACAAGACCTACCTTCACCATAGCGAATGTTTTACGTGTAGTAGGCTCGGAGATACAAAATAATAAAATAAATGGCATGTAAGCATGAAAGTGCGTGGAGTGCAACTGAGCCGTGTTATCAGGAAAGGATCAGCAAAGGCTGTGACACATTTGTACGGTCAAATCTGAAATGCTACGGTAACGAAAACTTAATTACTTCACTGTACTGGATTTATTATTTCAACTGTCACAAAAGTAGTGCAAAATGTTTTGACTTAGAGCATAAGAAATACTGCGTACATTTGAGTTTATCTTGCATACACTGCATTCTCGATGATAGATATTCAACTTTAACAACATGTTTCTAGCTCATGATACAATAACTAATATTTGTTTCTGGGACACTATCGCTGCAGCTTCATTTGTGATTTGAAAGGAAACGATGGGCTCTACACAGTTGCTACAAGAATAATTTTTTTTGTTAGACAGGTAACATTACTCGATAAACCATCTTCAGAAATCTTGACGGTAAAAAATTTGTATGCAATTATAGGGTAGCCACCCCTACTATTCTTATGGGTGGAAGGTATCAAGCATTATTTTCTGTTGGCTTGAAGATCCTAAAAGCATTAAGCAAAGCTGAAAAAAAATTTTTTTTTATTTCAATTAGTTTCCAATACTTTAGGAAAATGCTGATTTAGAATGTTTTATATTGATGCTGTTTACTCCCTTAATATTAAGTTTAGTTGGAAAGGGTAAAACATGTTTTCGCCTTATTGAAGCATTGCACAATATTTCACCATATGTTAAAATTATGTCACTGAGTTCTCGTTATTTCACTTCTGCTTGGCTACTGTGTGTCACTTCCGAAGTGTGTAGATAGCGGAAGTTACAGATTTCTTATACGCCAGATAGTCTGACGCGGCGCTACCCTGGCGCTCATCATAGCCAACTGTTCGCCAAGAGAAACACCAGCTAACTACCGGGCACTGATATAATTAATATCCTCTGTTAAAAGTACTACTAACATAAGTTATGTAACACACGTTAAATATATATTAAGTATGTTAAATTTGATTTGTTTCACCAATGTATGTTCCTGTAATTTTATAAAGGAACGCCTATTCCCCAGTCAAAGCGGGGTGTCCGGGGGGTCCTCCCCCGGAAAAATGTGGGTTTTGAGGTGCAAAATGGTGCTATTTAAGCAGTATTAGTATCGAAAAATTGAATATACCAGAAGTAGTAATATTCATTTTTTTGTCCTTCATATTTCCGGGGGGAGGGGGGTTGAACCCAAGCCCCCCCTCCCCCCTGTATACACCCTTGAGTGTAATGTTAACTGACGTGACCGTTAAACATAAAATATCATGCAGTGACTAATATTTGACTTTTAGAACACACCCCACCCATTGTTGTTCATGCATTTGTTGTAGAGGGGGTTAAGTCAGTTGTAATAGAGGCAAAACAGACATGTTTACATGGTACAGATTTTAATGTTTAGAGAAGTAAATAATTATGAAACTTTTTAACAAGTACAATGAAATAAGTTCTGTCGGATTGACATATGAATCCACAGCCCTAAATCTATTTATCCATAAGGGATGGAAAGGGTGCAGTCTCATATCTCATCAGGATTGTAGCAACAGTGATGGCCAGTGAATTCTGTATGTCGGTTCTTATTCCAACTGACAAACCAGGAAAATGCATTTTCCAAACTATAAATGTAATTTCTATTAATTTTCTTGTCCTGACATGTGCACGTTAAATGAGAAGTGTTTACAGGATGTCCAAACTGTGATAAAAAGTAAGCTCAGCATCAGGGAACAATAATTATCCCTACCTTAATTCTGCTGCTGCAGACGAAATCTTATGAACTGTTCTGCATACCATAGCTTTTCGTACACCAGAAATGTCTATCACAACTAATTAGAAGAATCCCACAAAATAAAACTGTATTACAACTAGTATTTACTGCATAGGCGAGAGAGAAGGCTGTTACCGTATATTACGTAATTTAACCTAGGCTCTATTTCAGATAGCAAGTAATCAATCCTTCTTCCACAACATTGAGGCTATCTAGGTGTAACAGATGTAAATTCCACCGATTGGCCACTATTGTTAACTTCAAACTAATGTTAAGACGTTTAACAGACCATCTCTGGGCTGTTAAATTTAACAGAGCACTTAACAAATGTTGGACCTAATGAGCTAGGTGAAACGCTCAACGTGTTAAATCTTCTGTCAATCTTTTTTAACAAATGTTAAGTGCTTAACAAAGGTTGGTGAAACCAGGCCTATGTATGTTAGGGTGACGTATATAATATCAAGGGTTGTTTATGTTTGTATTGATTAGAATAGGTTATGCATGTTATGTTAAGTTGATGTAGATTAGGTATTAGCAGGTTACATAAGAATTAGATTAGGTTAAATTTTGATTGGGTAGGTTAGTAACGAAACAACTGTTAGGTTAAATTACATTACAGTAGATTATGTTAGTTAAATTTGAGTATGTTTAAATTAGGTTATAATAGGTTTTGCAAGTTAGTGCAGACTGGTGCAAGTTTGTTCAGGCTAGATAAAATAATTTAGGCCGTTTAGTGTAAAATTTCAATTCGAATTGAAGCTGGAGTGGACTGAGGAATCCAGATTGAGATTTTACTATAAACACTTTGTTGTGGACTGAAGTAGGAGTGAAGCGAGATAATTCACTCCACTTGTTGAGGTGGACTGGAGTGAAGAATCCAGATTGAGATTTTACTGTAAACACAGACTGGACTGAAAAGAAAATGCGCAGGACAAAGCTGTCGCCATATTGTGTTGTTATGTGTTGTGGTTAGGTTAAAAAAGAACAGAGAACACAATATAATTTAACAGAAAGCGTTAAAAGCAGGTATTTATAAAGCTAAACGGCTTTTATAAAGCAAACGGAAGAAAACAAGTGGTGCATCTCATGAAGAAAAGCCTTATATGGAGCAACTATTATTTTTCGTTTGTCATCTGTTCTTTGCTTCGTACTTTCGCCGATAGATAGCATTATTACGTTTTCAGTACAGGTTGACTTGAGCTTGGCTCTTGTTTACGGTTAAATCTGGATTGTAATATTTACTGTAAACACAGTTCGTCAATCCATGTTCGCTACACATTCACTCCGAGTTGACTCCACTTCAGGTTCAATCTGGATTGAAGTTTTACCCTAAACGTAGTAATGATCAGTCATTACAAGTCGTGGCAATTCATTACAAGTAATTGCAAGTCATTACAATTCATGGCAAGTCATGACAGGTGACTAAAGGTCATGGAAAGTCGTAGAAAACAATGGAGAGTCATAAAATTTCATTATAAGTCGTGGCAAATAATGGTAAAAAAATATCTTTGACCAATCATTGCGAGTCATGACATATCATGTCGTGCAATACCATAAAAGGTAATGGCAAGCCATTGCAAGTCATATCAAGTCATTTAAGCCATTTAAGTCACAAGTCATTGAAGCTCTTAAAAAGCCATTGAAATCCATAATAAACCGTAGAAAGGCATGACAAGTTGTAGTAAGTCGTGGAAATCCGTACAGGGCGACCTAGGCTAACACACGGTAACTCGGGGTAACTCAGGGCAACTAAGGGTAACACAGGGCAACTCAGCGCAACTCATTGCAACTCTAGGCAATTCAAAACAACTCAGAACTACTCAAGGATACCATGTTTGACTTAATGCAACTAAGTGAAGCTTTGCGTAACTTAGTGCAACTAAGTGTAAATTACAGTGTAAGATGGGTTAGATCAGGTTGGGTTAGGTTAGGTTAAATTGGGTTAGGTTAGTTTGAGTGAGTGAGAGATTTTGGTCATCGCTTAACATCGAGATCTTTAGCGCTGGAATTAAAGGGTTGGGAAAATGGATATCGCCGAGAAAACCCGCCGGCCAACGGCATCGTCCAGAACGATTCTCACATACGAAAATCCGGGGACCGACTCCGCCTGTAACCGATCTAGGAAGACCTTGGTGGAAGGCGAATGGTCTTGCCATTTGGCCACCGCGATCTCTACGTTAGAGTAGTTTAGGTTACATTGGTTTATGTTAGTTTGGGCAAGGTTAGGTTGGATTAGGTTAGGTTTGTTAGGTTGAATTACGTTAGGGTAGACTGGGTTAGGTTATACTGGGTTAGTTTCGGTTGGGTTAGGTATATTTGGGTTATGATAGGTTGTGTTAGGTTTGGTGAGTTTAGGTTGCGTTAGGCATGGTTCGGTAGATTATGTTAAGTTAGGTTAGATTATGTTTTAGGTAAATTTGGGTTAGATTAAGTTAGGCAAGGTTTGGTTATGTTAAATAATGATTTGGTTGATTGGGTGGAGTTGGTTTAGGTTAGGTTGGGTTACGATAAAAATGGTGCTAAATTAGATTATGTTAGGTTGTGTTAGGTTGGGTGGTGTTTGGTTTGATTGTGTTAGGTGTTGTTGTGTTTGGTTGGGTTGTTAGGTTGGGTTATGTTAGGTTACATAGGGCTAGGTTAGTTACTGTTAGGATAGGTTGTGTTCTATTAGGTTTGATTAGGTTACGTTTAGTTTAAGTTATTTTTGGTTAAGTTAGGTTGTGTAAGGTTAGTTTTGGTAAAGTTAGGATAGGATACTTTAGATGGGGATAGGTTTGGTTGTGTTATTTGTTGTTGCTTAGTTTAGGTTTGTTTAGGTTAGGGAAGTTTGGATTATTTTAGATGGGGCGAGGTTGGTAAGGTTAGAGTAAGTAAGATAAGTCACACATACGACAATCCATGGCTAGTTATGGCTAGTCATACGAAGAAATGTCAAGTGAAAAAGACATGGCAAGTCAAAAAGCCATAAATATTCAAAAAGTTTTAGCAAGTCATAACAAGACATAGCAAGGCGAAACAAACCAGTTTAAGTAATAAAAAGTCTTAATAAGCCATGAAAAGTTGCACAAGCCGTAAAAAGTCATGGCTAGTCGAAGTAAGAAATTTGTTGGAAGTCATGGCAAGTTGTAGCAAGTCATGACAAGTAATTGTAATTCACGGCAATTCACTGCAACTCTAAGTAAACTCAGGGCAACCTTGGGTAACTCAGGGGAACGCAGGACTCAGTGCAACTGAAGCCATTTCAGGTCAACTTAGGGCAACTCAGAGCCTTTCAGGTCTAACCCGAAGGGCAACTTAGTGCACCGAACTGCAAGTTACTGTAACTAAGTGCAAACTAGTGCAGCTTGGTACAACTTAATGCAGCTTGGTGCAACGTAGTGCAGCTTGGTGAAATTTACTGCAGCTTAATGTAACATGGTTCAACTAAGTGTAACTTAGAGCAACTAATTTCACATTAATGGATTATTTGCACTTGATCAGGTTGGTTTAACGTCAGGGTGGGATATGTCGAATTAGGTTGGGTTGGATAAAGTTAGTTTGGGTTAGGTTGGGTTAGGTAGAGTTGGGTTAGGTAGGGTTGGGTTAGGTATGGTTGGGTTAGGTAAGGTTGGATTAGGTAGGGTTGGGTTAGGCATGGTTGGGTTAGGTTGAGATGGGATATGTTGGGTTAGGTTGGATTAGGTTAGGTTAGGTTTTGGTGGGTTATGTTGCTTTAAGTTGCGTAAGGTTGGGATAGGTAAGATTAGGTTGGGATAAGTTAGGTAATGTTGGGTTTTGTTTTGTAAGTTTGAGTTATGTTAGATTGGGTTAGGTAGTGTTGGGTTAGGATGGGTTAGTTTGTGTGTGGCTAGCTAAGTTTTGGTTTTCTATATATTATATATATATTTATATATTTATAAATGGTAAATGTGACGATTCGAGGCTAAACATGAAATAGTAACTAACTATACCAGAAGCGACACAAGGAAGCTTTTTAACCAATTGTGTTATACCAGTTTTCGGGGGAGTACCGGCATGCATACAAAGTCATGTGGAAATGTAGTCATATTTTTAAGCAACCACTTATATTTTAATAAATTTTAAAATAAAATAAGGCATACTAAACTCAGACACCATGACAATCCAAAGAAAACAAGTAGGATAAAAACCACGCAATGTCACTTCTGTTACAATTATTTATTCTGCGAGCTATCTGAGCAAGTAGTAATAATATTTTTGTTAAGCATGCTGGAGTGTTGGGAGCCGGTAATGACATTGTTGGCTGAGGTGAACGCGCAGAAACAGTAGCATACCTAGCATCAGTTGTAGAGATTGCGACGGTTGTAAGGCCCCCATTAGCTAGGTCGACAGCTCGCTCGCTCAATTCGTTCACGTGATGAGTCACGTGGACACCCACACCCTGTCTCTCATTGGCCAGTTTCTTGATGGATCACATTGCTGAACGCTGTCACTTCAAACAAGCTGATCAACACGATCTTCTCTTGTCATTAGCACGCTGACTCTTGGTAAAGACTGCTTAACATTCGTGTAGAGTTTTTGGTCAAACATAACAGCGTGCTACAAAAACTTACAGATGGAGCATAATGTATGTTTAAGGGCGAGGGGTATGAGGCCTTGAGAAGGAAGAGGGGAGCCCATCCGCCATGTTGGTAACTGAATAAACAAAGTGAGCTTGGCCTCAGCTAATGCAACATGTGTACTTTTCTCTCCTCTCTAGCAAAACCCCGACCACTGAAAAGCAGCGCGCCAGCACCAATACCATCAACTAGCAGTCAACAAGGGGTCAAGTTTTCAGACGAGTGTCCAGACTTCTTCTTCTAAGGTCGTGGTCTTCGACATGTAGTTCGTTACTGTATTGTTCGCCTGACAAACCTCTACCATGTCAGCAGTGTTGGTGTTGTGGTAGTCTATCTAGTAGGTGGTATTCTGGTCTCCGTATATCATGTATGTTCTTCAACTCCCAATGACTATCAACCGCATAAGAAATATATATTAGCCATCATTTGTATTATAACTATGACCACCATCTATCAATACCTTGCGTATTTACCGAGCGTAAATGTCGCTTTACTGACCGTGCATATTGTGTGTGTAGGTTATATAATTTTGTTCTTAGTCAGGTGTTCGGGAAATAGCGTAATTAAAACCGAGAAATATGATATCTCGTTTGCCATATTTAACGATGCATTGTATGTGCGTACCGAATGTCACAATAAATTTTAATTTTAATTTACATTTCAATTTAAAATTTAATATTTTTTGCGAAACCTCACTTTCCTTCTCTTCAATTTCACTTCGTAGTTGACTTATCGTTTGTTCCCATTATTTCAGGTCTTCACTAAAGTGGTAGAATAAGCACTTCTACTTCCTCTCAGGACCAAAATTTTAGATTTACTGTCGCGCAATCAAACCATCGGCAGCAAAAATCACAAATTCCACCCGCGACAAATGTCTGGCCATGTTTCGACTTTTTTTCTTCAATAAATATGTTGTTCTTAAAATTCTTTGCGTCGGTATCAAATAATAATTAATCGGCACTGAATCTCTTCCTTTGCAAGGAAAAACTGACATGTTTCGCCATGCGTGGTTAGGATTTCCAAAATTCTTCATATAATGACTTTATCCGTAGCCGTTGGTACTATATTGGTAAAATAAGCTACTTTGAGGCAGCATTAAACAGTGTGTCCAGAAACAACTGCATAATAAGCACAGCACGTAAATCCTGGACTTAATTTTATACGAAAATGTTAGTGTCAAAAAGTTGTACGATGACTAGAGACACGGGACAGTCGCGAAAATATTTAACATAGTCTCCAATAAACTGTAGTATCTCAATTGTGACCCTTGTGAACCGTTTTCTGGCAAATCACACACGCTATGTGTTAAAACTGTACAGTTATAATTAGGTCTGTTTAAGAGGGATACAGTGCTTCATATAAACGATAGCCAATATAGGTGCAAAACCTTCATATATGTTGGAGCCTAGCAAATAATCAACTTTTTCCGCGATTTACAAGTGTCTCTAACGATGAATCTTTACGTGCATAATGTGGCAACTCAGCACTGTAGTTAGTCCCATCTTGCGCTCCACATATATCTTACTTATCTTACTATTACTGTTCTGGCATGCAGTATTATGGGTGCAGGTTAAAATACCAAGCAGTAAAAAGATGATTCTATGTTTACCTGATGTAACATACATAAAATATTACCTGGCTGTGGTACGCAAGTGGGGACATTATGCATGGAGTGTTGTAACATTGTGCTAATTAAAATGTCGTACGGCATTTCGCCACTGACATTTTCTTCTACAGTTTAGCCTAGTATTCACGTGGTGTTCTTATAATGCGTTTGTTTCTGAACATTCTGTATAATGTTACCAGCATTGTTTACTTTTGACAACATTTATATCGTGAATACTTGAACGGTAGCAACTGACGATGGAGAAAATATGTGTTGTTCCAACAAATACTGCACTCATTTCAAACTAAATTCCTCCGAGTAGCTGTATATCGAGTCGGGATATCAAGGCAATAGTTTATTAGCCGAAGTGTGGTCTAAATTGATTATCACTGGGACACAAATTAATTTATGTTTATTTAAAGATTATAGCAGTCTTAGACGATGTAAAATATAACTCCATGCATGCATGCGTGCATGATACTGCGTAGTTGAGAGAGAATTCGCTCACATTTTGTGATAAATAGGATGGTTTCTGCAAGAAAAAATAATAAGAATATTTTTTTAATTTTTTTATGTTGAACAATTCTCATACCAAGTTTTTTGCGCTGAAAGTTTATAACCGACAAAAAAAACTACTTTGTGCCGTTATTTTCCAATATTGCGGATTTAGCACAAGGTTTTATGTCCGTAAACTTTGCGTATGTCACTCGAGAGACATTTAATTACGTGTATACCAATTACTTTCCGTATCAGAATTTTTTTATTCCAAATTTTCTAAGATAATATAATCACTTGAATGAAATTTCATTGAGTGGTTTTCAGTCGTTCTAGATTTCCAACATATGGGCAATAAGCATATAAATAAAATTGTGCTCTAAAACGGTTGCTGGAATAAAATCGTATTCTTCTTCTTTTTTATTCATGAAAGTACACATTTATAATTTTAAGGACAATAAAAAGAAACAACTGTGAAGAGTTTATTTCAACGAAGAGTTAGACTGCAAAATAACTATTACAGAACAGTTTTTGGACCAATTTCCGAGACGACGGTCGCTACGCAATGTTTACCGTCGCGGACATGACGTATGTTAATCAAGAGTATTCGAATGACTTATGTATCAGTTGCCTTGCTTGTGTGATTATTTTATATTATCCTTAAATAACTAGGGTGATAGCATTCCAAAAATGTTAAATGTGCATGAACTCCCTTCAAACGATCCTGTGTTGCTCTTCAAAGATTATTTTATCGTGGTCGAAAATGTAAAAAAAAAAAAAAATTTTTTTTTAAACTATTAACATCGCGTTGTAGAATAGTAAAAAATTATCTGGGCATGAACAACACACATTAATATTAAAAATTTAGTAATAAAATCCAAGGTCACCATTGAATGCTGAAAGCTGACTTACGCTTAGAGCCTAGGGTGAGTAGTGATACGCGTGGCTTACGACTTCTGTACTCGTGACTGTGATGTACAAAACAATTAGTTCCTCCTGGCAAAGACGTGTGTTACCAACAAGCTGGATACTTGAGGGCCTTACGAGCTCATGTTGAGGCGAGGCACTGCTGACAGGGAGGATCGTGGACGCGGCCTAGCTCGCTGTCAGGTCGTAATGAAGTTACTAGGGATGATTCATCGCTACTACCCCCCCCCCCCAGATCACTTCTCCTCGACAGAGTGTCTGGAAATTGTCGTGGTGCGCCTCAAGACGAGACAACCTACTGTCGGTGGCGTGGTCTGCACATCGCCTGTCCCTCATGTCAGCCGTGTGCTTGTATTCATCCCTACTATATGAGCTTCATAATATATTGATCACTTTTAAAACACTTAATAAATTTTTCTTTTCTTTTAATTAATTATTTCGTGCCACTTTTCAATAAAAACGAAGCACCCTAAGTTATAAAGTGTATAGATTAAGCTGTAATGGACTCACAAGTTAAAGCCTAAGGTCAAAATAAATAATATTTTTTCTCATTATTCCAAATAATCTGGTTGTCACAAGTGCTCACTTTATCGCGAACTACCTACGATCACTGGAGTAAGGCCGGGATTACGATGACTTCACATTCACATATCATTTACCACTCTATGACGTTCACGTGTACGTAATACGTAATCAATTATTGAGGTGCTATATTACGATCCTTCACGTAAGCTGCAAGCAGGTAATGAAAAACGTCGTGAGAGAGCCTTGAAATTAATAGTCAAAGATAACGTGACACAATAGAAGACATTAACTCCGAAATGTGATTGGACCAGGCGATCATGTGGATAACTTCACGTATCACTTTAACTTAAAAGCTTGACATCGACAAGCTTTCTGCTACGTGAAAGTGAACGTAAGTATAAAGTGGCACGATCGTGATAGGACCCGTTCAAGTGCGTTCGTCAAGGTGATTCCTGCTTACGTGAAAGATAAAGTATAGTAAACGCGAAGGCCTCGTAATCCCGGCCTTAGCAACAAATAACGCCAAAATATTTCACTTCTGGCTACCAGTATGATATTTAATACAGAGCTTATATACGTACTAAGAAACAAACACCAGAGGTCCATGAACACTACTATGAAGACGTCGTCAAAACGGCTGCAGCGACAAACTGCAATGCCAATCATAACAGTGCAATTATCTTAAATATTATTTGAAAGCTCTTTACAAATCTGTAAGAAAGTTCTTATGTTTTTAACTGTAAGACACGCGTTTCTGGAGTTGACATGGAACACTGGCATGCAGCAATTTCTTAGCGACGCTTTTGAATTGCGGTGAAGAAATGCAGATTTTTTACATACAGTTGATAAAGTTAATCACATGAACTTTTTATTACATACGCTTGTTGAGAAGCGTATTTCATTGCGAAAAAAACGTGTTTCTCGACCAGCAGCGCCGTGGATGACACAGGAAATAAAAAAAAAAAATTGGCAGATAGAGATAGTGCTATCCGTAATTACAAAACTTCAAAGAAAAAAAGACGCATTTGTAG
>PNEQ01019134.1:212364-272431 GCA_003012365.1 Medauroidea extradentata
GGCGAGTGTCCAGACCTGTTCTTCTACGACCGTACTATAGATAGGCGAGTGTCCAGACCTGTTCTTCTACGACCGTGCTATAGATAGGCGAGTGTCCAGACCTGTTCTTCTACGACCGTACTATAGATAGGCTAGTGTCCACACTGAGAGAAAGAATTGTTTCATTGTACTAAATATATTTGTTTGGGTGATGTTTGCTTGAGCTAAACAATATTTTGTTCGTAATACCAAGCTTGGAGTCCTTCAAACAAAATTAATTATTTCCCTCGACCAAATTATTCATTTAAACGCAATTTGTTTGTGCCAGACGTATATTTTGTTACTACAGGACGTCGAATAAATATTTTGTGTAAACAAACAACTAGTTACAACTTGTCAACAAAATAATATTGTTAGTTATAAGTGAAGTGCTTTGTACCAACAATTTTTTTTCGATGGACTAAATGATTTTGTAGGCGAAACTAAATACATATGGTTGACTTGCGGATGATGGTAGGCTGGCGTGCGTAAGCGATAAGATGGCGAACACTGTATACCTCAACATTCAAAATATAAGTTTGTGCCACAAGTAGGACGTCTAAACTGTTAACCAGCATAATTCTAGTATCTTAAAGTTAGCTATAACAATTTCAAAGTGGTTAATTCGATTGATCACAAAAGAAAATGCTATAAACTTGAAAAACACTGTAGCTCCACGACTCATTGTTTGTGCTGCGGCCCTGCGGTGTACGACGTAACTATTCCTATACAAATAACACTCTCCCTCCCATGGAAACACTCGTAGCTCAGTTGGTTAGGTCGTGCATTGCGGGTGATAAGTGAAGGGATAATGGATCAAATCCTGGCACGGGCACACTTTTTTTTTTTTAGCATTTAAAATTTTAGAAATTTTCCAAGTTTATAAAATATAATCTTTTTAGTTCTTAAAGTATTGTATGCGCATTTAATATGTCCAACGAAATATTTTTATGACCAACTAAATATTTGGTACTGCTAACAAAATTCAGCTATTTACCTCAAACAAATAGAGGGAACAAAATAATTTGGTACAAGCAAACAAATATTTCGTTGCCCCTCTGTAAACAAATGATTTGGTTGATTCAAACAAATTTTGTTTGCATCAACAAAATTTTTTTCTCAGTGCAGACCTGTACTTCTACGACCGTGCTATAGATAGGCGAGTGTCCAGACCTGTTCTTCTACGACCGTACTATAGATAGGCTAGTGTCCAGACCTGTACTTCTACGACCGTACTGGTAGTAACAGAAGCGACAAGAAGTGATTTTTGTCGTACTTGTTTTCTCTTTGTATTGTCTTATTTATTCTGTGACGGCGGCTCGTAACAATTTTATGAACTGGAAGGAAAACATGTCCTGCTACCTGGCGGTGTTGCGTGAACTTTGGCAACCATGTTAGCTACATGACGCCATTTTATAATAAATGTGAACTTGAAAATTCCTTTTACATATAAAGTTAATGTTTTAAATTACTTATGTTGTAAAAACAACTGTAAATATTAATATAGTATATAAATTAATATATATTCACATTACATTCGGTTCTATTTTATGTATTCTTACCAATCGTACAACCCTGAAATATTACAAGTAGCTAAAAGTAAGGGCTTTGACCTTCTCAATATTTAGGACCATTACATTGGTTGCATATGCTGACAAAATATAACAAGTTTATCTTGAATACAGTATATTTCAAAATTTACTAGCCGGATATATGTGCATCTCTGAAAGAAACGTGCAATGAATAAAAACATTATATCGTGACTCAAGTCCCTTAGTAAAACTGGATCGGAGGGAATCTTGCATGCAAGTTAATTTCTTGGCTCGTTGGGGCGAGGAGGCATTTGATGTGATCTTCAACATCGCCCTTATAGCTATGCAACTTCTGAGCCTTTAAGAGGGCGTGGTATGTAATTCAATTCTAAAAGCATTAATCTATTACTGTAAGTTTCTTGAAGCCAATTTGCGAAAATTAAACAATATCAATCCTAGACAACAGTTTTAGCCAACGTTTTAAACAAAATTGTTTCAGTGTTACGAACTTCCGAGGCACAATCTCTGACGCCGGAACCTCTTGAATTTAACTGCGGCGCAAGAGATCACGCGTAACGAATTAGTAATTCTGGATAAATACTTTCTCATAAAGTTGGCAAATACCATCATCTAGGATTGTCATTGAGTATTTTATCCATATCGGCTTCGAAATAAGCGCAGAAATCATTTGATGTTTTCGGCGTTTATTTATCTACCACGCACTCTTAACGGTCAAAACACTCAAGGAAGTGGTGCCACAAGTTCCTAGATATTTTAGTAAGTTTTTTAATTACTGAAAGGGAGCAGATATAGCAAACTCGCAACATAGAAATGTTGGAAATTGTTTCTACACAGGAGCCTTTTTTTTTTTTTTTCAAAACATACGTTTTTATCGTTTTGGCTCATTATTGACTTCAAGACAATTTGAATAAGTTGATAACTAGCCAAAATTATAGGAACATATGTTTTGAAAAAAAAAATGGGATACGCATTACAAACAATTTCCAACATTTCTATGTAACAGTTTTGCGACGTCGGCTGCTGCTCAGGATAAAAAAAAATTAAACCCATAAAAAACAGCATCAATAAGAACCCGTAGTTTTCATTTGACAGTCGTTTATTTCGCAATGGAGTATGTCCAAGCAAATAAATCCAGTCATACACTCCCATTACACAGTTATTTCAAAGATCATAAGAACCCGCAACCTTAAGTGCTCAGCAAACCTCTTTCAAGTTCTAACAATTTCCTTGCCTTTAATATAAGCGTCGTTATTCGGGCAGGGTTGATGGAAGCATGCTGTTATACGTCATTTGGTAAATATCGAAGGAAGCGGTTATTCAGATGTCACCCCTTCCCCCGCCAAGCTTCTCATTCCTCTAAAGCTACAGTGTTACGCCCAAGACCTGTAATTAAACGACATCCCAAGTTCGGAATACATAAAACACTAACTACGGGTCTGGTATCACCCAGCCATTAAATGGGCCCGTATACCTGGCGAGATATTTTACATTTAAAGACGCAGGTGTGAAGGGTGACTCAAAGGAACGCACCACATAACACATCGCCCTTATGTGCAAGGCATTGGGATGACGTTTAGACTTTCAGTACTATTAATAGGCTACTCATTTTCGTTTGTAATTATACAACCAAGATTTTGTAAATTAGGATGCAGATAGGTCATACCTGCGTTGCACTCAGCAGGTAAACTATTGCAAATTCGAAAGTGATAGGGGCATTGTTTAAATGTTATTAGGCTCTTTAGAAATACACACACACGCTACACACGCACACAAACACACACACACACTCACACACACACACACACACACACACACACACACACACACATATATATATATATATATATATATATATATATATATATATATACATACATACACACACACAGAAAACTATTTCACACTGCTTTAGGTTCATTAAAGGTATTCAAGTATCAAAAATGCTTTTTCAGACTTTTAGTACTACATGTATAGTACATTTAAAGCACTTTATAGAAAATGTGTAGTATAGACTCTAAAAAAAGTTTCCGAAATTTAGAACTGCATTTGTGGAGTTAAAATTTTTTATATTCTGTCATGTGAGTTACGACGTATATTATGTTACTGTGTTTCTCATTTCTCATAACGACTGTTAATGACAAAAAGTACGTATCATAGAATTGTCACGGTACGTAGTTGTATTTTTGATTAAATTAATTAATTTGAAGTAAAAGTATCATACCATTTAACCCGAGTAAAGCCCAATGGAGAATCTAGATTTCAAAGTAACTGCTTGGTATAATTCTAATAATTTGAGGAAACACTTGAACGAAAACAGAACATGATCTTCAATTTTTTTTTTCGGAAACAGCATGACACAATATTTTGTTAAAATGTACATACATAATGGTGATAAAACTAGATGAAAAATATTTTCCAGTTGTAATCGAACCCTGTGCATTCACCCAACGAAAAAATCTAGCACTTAGGAATGGTATTAAATGTTTTTCTTTAATTTTTCTTTTGATAGATTTGTGTCTGAGGAAAGCACAACTAACTCCAAAGGTTTTTAGAGACACGCAGACAATGGAACATTCGCGTCTTACCTTCACAAAATATGTTACAAGCAGTCGGCGTATGTTTTTTCAGGAGACGCGACGAACACATGAGGAAACGCTGTCCGAACTTGAAAGAAGAGTAGGGCAGAGGAGGTTGTAGAGGGAAGGAGATAAATATTCCATAGTCAATGAGCAACGTACGATAACGGATCGGACATTATACAGTATGTTACCGTATCGAGGCTAACTCATTCTGCCGGGAGAATTCAGCGGTGAATCATTCATTCACCTCGGTGACCTGCTTACAACCTCTCAACCTCGAGACATGTCGAAAAACAAGTCTCCCAACACATGTTGCAGCGTGATTAGCACACGTCACACCATGTCCGTATGTCGCACGCACGATCATTTACAATAGCCAGTGGTGAAGCGTCTAGGCTTCCTGGGCAAGAAGTTCTTCACGAAGACTATACGCAACGCTCAGAGCCGGTGAAAGGTCATTTGGCGCCCTAGGCGAAGAATCTGAAGCGCATCCTTTCTTTTTAACCTTCGGATTCACTTCCACTTAAACTCTTACCCGGTTATCTATTATTTATTTTTGTTAATGGTTGAAGTGTTTGAGAATTAATTGTGATTTTTTAACTGTGTACTTTCCACACACTTCAAATGAAATACCCCAGCCAATTAACACATTAAGGTAAAATTTAAACGTAAATAACCTTTATTATGGTTCATAAACTAACTTTATTTTCGATGTTCGAAATCTAAAATTAAAGCAATTATTATATGCCTTATTATTTTATGTGTTAATTGTTTTACCACGGCAGTAAAAGTTATTTCCTTTAACACTAAAGAATTTCGACTATGGAAAACTGAGATGCCGAATCTGGAAACATTCACACTAGACAATTGTTACTTTATACAAGTGAAATATATTATTCCTAACTCTTAACATGCAATAAATGCGTGTGTATGTATGTATATACACACACACACACATTTCACGAGTAGAAAGTAACAATTGCCGATTGTGAATGTTTCCACGTTCGGCATCTCAGTTTTTTTCCATAGTTAAAATTCTTTAGTGTTAAATTTTAAAGGAAATAACTATTACTGCCGTGGTAAAACAATTAACACATAAAATAATACGGCTTATAAGCATTGCTTTAAAACCCAAACATAATTTTCCTAACTCTAAGCATGCAATGAGTGTGTATTATATATATATATATATATATATATATATATATATATATATATATATATATATATATATAGACACACACACATTCAAACTATGGTTTTTATTTAAAAAAACTCCGAAATTTGAAATTTTTTTGCTACTTTCAGAAATTTTTTTTAGTACAAAAATATGTTGTTTTGGGTTTTATACATGTAAAGCCCTTACCAGTGACATGTACTTTTACTCTGAAATATTTTGCTGCATTATGTTGATCAGTTTCAGGGTTGTATGAACTAAACACGCGGGAAATTTTAACTTTGAAGTGCCAGTATGGTAAAACTAGCTGAGCATATTTTATTTATAAGATGATAATGTACTCCAATATAATATCTACAAAACTAACACGGTTCCATATGAATGTAAAATTACTATTTTTTCCCATCTGGAACGCCCTTAAGTGCGATAAAATCATAATTTTATATCTTTATGAAATAATGTTAGTTTTGTAGACGACAGTTGTGAGTAAAGTTTATTCTTACAAAACAATTTTAGCTTTCATAGTTTTCTCATAACGGTGCGACAAAGTCATAATTTGCTTGTTCTGCTGCCATGCAGATAGTGAAAACCAACTGACCTACTTGAATAAAATAATTCACTGTGATATTACATCCCATGAGCTATGTAATAAAGAATTTAAAATACCATAACGTAATATTTTGAATTTAAAAAAAAATCGCAAAAGTTCAAGAAAAAAGTTGAAAATTCAGCAATTTTTTTAAAATACAAAAAGGGTTCACGGTATTTAAAAAAAATTTCATTACTTAGCACGTCGCATGTTAATTCACTGTGAATTATTTCACTAACGCAAGTCAATTGGTTTTCACTATTTGCATGGCAGCAGAACATGCAAATTATGACTTTGAAGCATCGCTATGTGAAAGATATGCGGGTTAAAATTTTTTCGTAAGAGGAAAAAGTACTCACAAGTATCGTCTAGATAACTAACATTATTTCATTTAAATATAAAAATATGATTTTATCGCACTTGAACACTCTTAAGAGATGATCGTATCATGTTACTAGTGGCAAGGATGGTTAAGCACACGTTTCTATCCTAACGGCTTTTCTTAATCGAAAACTTCGGTATTTACCCAGATACGACAGTATAATAGGCCGTCTTGAGCCCTTTATGAGTGCTTCTAAATTCATGTTTCTGGTAAGCGACCGGAAAATGTTATAAACGTATGTATATACACATAGTTTGAAGAGTGTGTCCTATCCGTAGATATAGAGAGTGTCTCATAAGTCCGGTTTCACTGGAAAAGTCCTGTCGAATGTAATGCAATGTTATTGTGAATAACAGCATTCTTGTTGCATGCCGCTCCATCCATGTTACATCGTGTACAAAGCAATTTGAATCAACGCATACACACGTGCAAAGCACATTATTGCCGTCAATTTGAACACTTTATGTCGTAATGACACACGGAAGTTGACACACTGTTTTTGTCTTACGCAAACACATATCACTACTAACCAGTCCATATTTCACCAATTAATATTAAGAGACCGGACTTACGGTACAAAATGTATACATAAATGTGATCCGCGTGGTTAAACTGTGTTATAGTGTGTTTAGCTTATATGTTTTCATGTGAAACTTCTGCTTATGATGTGATAATTTTGAAATATATTCTCATACTCTTCTTTCAGTTCCTTTGCGTTTTCCTCCACAATAACTTACATCTCTAAAAGTCGTTCGTTGTTATTTACGAGCAAGTAAAGTTACACAAATGAATATGCCGACTCATTTTACTATAACATTACGTCAATCTGTGCAGTACATGACACTAATTTGCGTGGTCCACAGCTAATGTTACTCTAGGCAAGGAAATAAATTTTTTAAAGGTTCGTGTAAATAGGGAACTCACGTAATGGCAACCAGTTGTGTATTACAGATAGAAAATGATGTTAAAATAATTCCAAGTTGCATTGTCTTATTTGATTTTCAATACTAAAATTTTTTACTTGTGAATGTTGGTATATGAATAATAACATAGCTGAAATATGACTATGTTTATAATAATTTCATGGTTTCAGTGGATAGTTGCATGCTTATTGGTCGGAAGACAAGTTCTAATTTTTATAATGAAATGACCAGAATACTTTAGCAAGTAACGAAGGCATGAACAGAGTATTGCATTTAGAATCGATACGGAACTGCGATAAATATTCTAGCCTGATTATACACCGAGGCAAAGCAAGAAATAGAGAGAACCTGTGAAGTTAAGTTGATTTTATTTAGCACAGCTAGATAATTTTTTTAGTACACGTAACTTTATAAATGTCTGTAGGCTTTCGCGCTAATTGTCTTGTAGTTCTTGGCATTTGGCTTTGGTGTAGCTGCTTCTCCCGACGTTTCGGCAAACATTGCCGTTGCCATATTTAGGGTAAACATATTGCCAAAACACGTTCTGAGCTCCAGAAATTTATTCAATTAATAAAACTGAAAGGAACATGTTCTTAAAACAATAGTTACAGGTACGTTGGCAATATTTCTATTCCCTGAAGATTGCAACTACAATGTGTGCCTAAACGACGGGCCCACATGTCAACATCTACAAGTTTCTTTATGATAATGTTCATTATTCTTAACGCTGCCTGACGAGTAACAGTTTGAGAATTAACGCTACAAAATTACTCCACACCTTACAAACAAAAATATTTGGGCATGAAAACTGTTGATATATTCTTGATAAAGTGACTGCCAACTGCAATAATGTCTCATGTGCTCATATTAGAGAAACCCGTAAATTTCACAGGCTCGTTAGAAAAGAAGATACATTCTGACACAGCCTTAGTTTTTGTTTGTGTGACAGCTGGATAACCCAATGTCGTATGTAGGAATGGTGCTACTACTAGCTTAGCCAATAACAGTGCAGCTACTTCCTCATTGGTCCCTCAGCCTGTCATTGGCTCGTTCACTATGAATTATTTAAGATATTCTTAGTAAAAATCTTGTCTCTACCTAAAAACTTCCTTTTGAATTAAAATTATTTATACACTCTGTAGTGAAATGCTTTGCTGGCTAATAGTATGTCCGATAATAAATACTGATTCAGCAATCATTGGCAGTTGATAGTTTATCATATATCTTCACTCCAAAAACAATTCAATGATCAAATATATATGTACGGTATTCAAACCAAAATTTTAGTGATAATTGAGAATTCCAAAAGGAATATGTTTGGTTTTGTTACCATGTGGTGGAAAACCATATTGAGTGTGTACTGTGCGTGTGTTGGTAAAGTACAAGGGTCAGGCAAGTGTTGCATGGGACTGTGAATAAACAATCGTACATGTTGGGCATGGCTTTAATAGCACAAGCAGTGTTACATGGAAGGGCACAAGCGACTACCATTAACCTCATTACAGATTCAGTAGCACTGCAGTAGAGAGGGTAGGACGAGTCGTACACATATGGGTTCCCCCAAAGTAGTAGTAGAGGAGCGACTTCCTACGGAGCATTATGTATTTTACTGTACAATATGCACATCTCGTTAAAAACTATTATTGAAACTATGAAAATTGTTAAAAGGTTGGCATTTGCAGCCTATATGAGAGATGAACGTTTATAAATTTTAACATAGCAAAAAATATTCCTTGAATAAATTATTTAACTCGTTAAAATAACTTAATTTTTGGCATAATAAAGGCCTTATTTCCATAATTAATTTCTCAGAAATAATGCTTCACGAGAAAACCTTCTTCAAGCGTATTATTCCTTATGCTAGTACGTAAGAAAATGTAAATAAGATTGTTTAGTATTATTTTATTAATATTGTTCTTATTTGTGTTTACATGTGTTTCCATCATACACGTTTTTACTAAAACGGATGTTTATAGTTTAGTAAGTTATAAAATAGTTTCAGACAAAATCAGTGCCCCGTCAGTAATCACTAAAAACCACTCAAAAAACACTCTCATTACCACAGTACACATTTTGTTATGACAAAGAACATTTTGTTCAAGTATATGCCACTGAAAATCTTCTTCATCGCAAAGAAAATGATTGTTTGAATTGTTAAGTAACGGTGTTACTATTAAAATTTTTAGATAGTAATATTTGGGGTGAAGTTGATTGTAGTTTCTTCAAGACAAGCTTTATGTTAACAAATTTTCTAACTTTACTACAAAGAAATTTTAACTGTTTTCAAAAAGGATTTTTAAAGAATAAAATATTGTATCACTATATTGGTTTTAAGCTTCCTTTAATGATAAGCAGTTTTTTTCGCAATCTAATCCACCTCAATAAAAAAATTGCTTTATATGTTGTAAAGTTAATGTTTTTATGTACGATGGTAATCGGCGAATATGCAGTGATACCAATTTTAGAGTTTCTTGCTAATCCAGATTCATGCGTGTCCTCCTCTCTTTATGTAGTACACAGTATTAATATGTGCAATCATAAAGGCAAAAACTTTGGAAACTACACTGTAAAATACTATTTATAAACCTGCTGCACACATATATGTACACACACCTACATGTGTGTGTGTGTTTCAAGAAAGTAGGCGTGGTAAAATTATTTCCCCTATAGCATCGCTGTAAGTTTTTTTGGAAAACAGTGAATTTTATTCTGAAGTTACCAGATTTGTACATTAACAATGCTAAACAATTTTACTATTTACAAGATGAAATATGGGATGTGTCTCATACAGTAGTTGGGTTAAAATTTTCCGTCAGTATTTAGGAAGTTTTTTTGCAGTGTGAAAAAATGCCCTTGATTTTTAAAAGCTACGCTATTAAGGGGTATTGATCCCTACCACCTTAGATTTATCTGTTTCTTCTCGGTAACTTCTGTTCCAGTCGATGTATCAATATTTTTGTCACGACAGGGCATAGATACAAACTTAATCGATTTTCTGTAATTGCTGCAACCATAATATATTCATTATTTTGCAACGGGAAACAGCTGAAGAGGAATAATTGCTTTATTAACGAGAGCAACTACAGAGGCCACAACATTAACAGAAACAATGCCGTATGGATTCCAAAAAGCGAATGAAACAATAAACTATGCCTTGCCAGCGTGAAAAAAGTAAAACAATGTGTCTATCCCCTGATTTATAAGAAAAACCGTAAAACCGATCTGACAGGGCTCAATCCCCCTTAAAATGACATATTTGGCCTGGCGGAAGGAGGTAAAAATGTTTGTTTGTCCCGTTCTGTAAGTTTCTCTCTATCTGTCCGAGAATTGCTCGTGTTCATTTGACAAGAATTTAAAATTTGAGCTCATAGACACGTGGCTTGTATTCGTGATTGGTAAATGTTACATTAAATTCGAACTCAAGGACTTGAACTATTAGTAAGCTTGCTTGAGAATACTCATTGACTCCAGCACTACTTATTTGTTGTAGTGTATTTCGCCGCTGCGACGTCATCGACGAAACCTCCCAACACTGACGCGGTGGAAGGCACAAGATGAAACAGTAGGATATTGTACGTGTGTTACATTTCCTATAATTGAATAGTGTAGCAAATGCAATAGCGGCCTTTCGTACTTCATTATTTAAGCCAAGTCAGATTACGCACTACACATTTTGTATCGGTGTTTTTCGTAACATAACATTTTCGTAACATCCAGTCACACGCTACAAAAATGCTTCCCTTCTGCAGCATTAGGAGTAATTAAAGTAGTGCACTTTGTAAAAATGTAATGTCTGTAGGTACCATCATTCTCGCATATTTTGTATTGGTATTTTTCAGATTGTTTCTTCAATAACCTGTTGTGCGAAAGGATCAAATCATTATATTCCTTTCTACGGAACAGATTGTTACTTCACCAGAAATGATTGTTACTTCTACAGAACAGATTGATACTTCACCAGAATAGATTGTTACTTCTACAGAACAGATTGTTACTTCACCACATCAGATTGTTACGTAAACAGAACAATTTGTTACTTCTATAGAAAACACTATTACTCATACAGAGAAGATTGTTATACGAACAATCTAGACAGTACTGACATACAAACTAGGTTGCTGTACTTATTTTAACAGTACTGTTGTATACATGCGGTACATAAATACATTTTTACCAGTGAAAACAACTTCATTTTTCTTCGCTCTACATGACTATGATGTTAAGGGACATAGCCCCTACATATATACCTTGGCAGGGAGATTCCTCGCCTATGTTTCCACCGCACCTGTACTTGGACATGTGATGAGGCAGACAACTTCCTGTTTAATTGGCGTCTTCCTGTTTTGTGGTGTTATTTCGCTCGTCTTGTCTGCTCACTCAGGCGTAAGAAAACCTGTCCTTTACTCTTCGTTTTGACGTCTTCTCACCACTTTCTATTTTTAATCATCATTAAAAGAAATTCCCGCCCATGTGGCAGCCTTTCTTTCAAGTCCGTTCCGATGATCGGTAACTACAGAAAGTACTGTCTATTATATTATGTTGTTTGAGTATTGTTGCCTGTTTAGTGACCTCGGAATTAATTTACCTGTATTGTTTAACAGTAAGAATATTGTTACATTTTGAGACATTTTTAATAATTGTGTATAAATGCATGACCATGATTTTATTTAAGATACTACGAGATTTAGGAAAACTTAAAACTTATTGTAAGCAGTTGTTTGGTTTCTAATTTAAGTTATTTTACTAAGCATATTTTGTAAATTTATTTAACCTTACTTTGATTTCAATTAAAACTTTTATTGACGTGTTTGTAGCTTTCTTGGGCTGTAAAAAGCTGTATGCTCTACCCGCGGTACAGCGAGCATTTATAAAGACTGTCTTAGTAATTATGTTAAAATTAAGGTAGCGACCTGCCCAGGGAGCCGAGTGGTATTCAGAACTTCGGCCTATACAAGATTATTCGAAAGCTTCTCAACGCGCATAAGTGATGTCACTATTTAAAGAACGTTACACGTGTGTATACCTATTCCAGGCTCCCCACTACTCATGAAAGTAATTTTTAACCGATGTAAATGACGAAAATGGGTGTTTTTGCGGTCTATTTTAGGTATGAAAATCTTAGCGCAAAATTTTTAAAATGTATATGCGTTTATAATACACCTTTAATGTAAACGTTACATAACAAAGTAATAGGGTTGCCACTGAAAGTGTATGATAAAGTTGAGTTGTCGGCGGGAAGATTGCACGTCATTTCAGTGACTTATGCCTAGAGGCTAGGTGGAGGCGTGAACGCGTGCTGTGTCGTCCTTATAGTTTCCACACTTCAAGGTCTCGAACGCGCCAAGTACGTCCTCCTAGGTGGCCACGTAATGGTAAGAAATATATTTTATTATGCTCACACACACGTCGTCTTTTAAGAACGGTAGTACCTATGCACCGTGATTATTACTTCAACTGCTGTGCTGCTGATTATTAATAAATCCCGGAATGATACGAATTTGTTGGTAAAAAAGAAGCAAGCAAGTGCTCTCGTGACCGTGAACAGCGTATAGGCCTATGAAGGTGAAACAAAACATTTTACGTATGTACTATTTTGAATCTATTAAGGCGGAAATACTTGTAGACTAAACAGTTCTCACGCTATTAATTCTTCATTTAAATGTCAGCTGTTACAAAATAATATCCGGTTTACGGTCATAGTTGAGGAAAGAATTAACACTTCTCCGCTGATTCAATCGAAGTAATTTTTCAGTGGTTGAAAGAAACTTCCTTCCTTGTTTTTCCGACCTATAGCTCGAGTTCCTAGGATAGTAGCTGGCGTCCGGGACATGCATAGTCAAGACGGGAGGAGATATCTCCGGTCTCCAGACTGAGATGCATTATTCAGTTGTTCGCTGCAGCTTCCTGAAGCCCACCTTCCTTCCTATTCCCCCCCTTCTCGCCCTCCTCCACCTTGCAGACAACACACTTGGGGTCAATAGAAAACACCGCTGCTCGTGTTTCGTCACGTCGTCGCTCGGCGCCGGCACCCGGCCGTCAATGTGAGGGTTTCGTAACGAGTCCTACCCGGGGACACAATAACAATTTGCGTGGCCGAGTCAACAAACTGGAACATGGCTGTTCAAACAAAAACTTCCTTTTTCAGATCTGCAAATTTATCAATGCAGATTACAGTAGATAGAGGTCAAACTTTCTTGTTTAAAAGGGGGCGAGGGAAGGGATATAATGTTCCTACTATACAGGTACAAATCTGGACTTTCTATCTACCGCAAATTTTATCATCACTATTTTATTTTTTATTTGTGCCATATTTTTTTCTTATTTTAGACACAAAATGTGAATAAATTTGGCTCTTATGAAATTTTTTTATCTCTCATAGTTTTCGCGTAATGGCTTGTTAAAGTCATATTTTGCATGTTTCCGTTTTAACGACTACGCTAAAACCAACAGATATACTAAACTGAAAAAAAATCACAAAGGATAAAGATATTGCTGGCTACAATGGAATGCTCATCAAATTAAAGAATAAAAATTATTTGTTTTTCAAAAATATTTAATATTTTAAAATGTTATTTTTAGTTTCAGCATTTTTTTAAATTCATATAATTTTTATTCTTTAACTTTATGAACATGTTGTTGTAGCCTGCAATGTCTTTATCCACTGTGATTTTTTTTTCAGGTTGGTATATCAGTTGGTTTTAGTGTAGTTGTCAAAACGGAAACATGCAAAATATGACTTTAACAAGCCATTACGCGAAAACTATGAGAGATAAAAAATTTCATAAGAAAAAAATTTAGTCACATTTTGTGTCTTAAAAAAATAAAAAAATATCTGGTACAAATAAAAAAAAATGGTGATGAAAATTGCAGTAGGCCGCGCCTATACGGGCGCGATATACAACAATTTTCATCACCATGTATTTAATTTTATATTGAACCAGATATATATTTTTTTTATTATTTAAGAGACAATATGTGACTGAATTTTGCTCTTATAAAATATTTTTATCTCGTACAGTTTTCGCGTAATGGCACATTAAAGCCAAAATTTGCAGGTTTCCGTTTTAAGGACGACAACCAACTCACGTACCAAACCTAAAAAAAAAAAAAAAAATATATATATATATATATCACAGTAAATTGCGATGTTGTACACTACAAGTTCAGCCAAATATATATATTTTTATTTTTAAAATATTATTGAATTTTTAAAAATATTTTAAATTTCAGCATTTTTATTTAAATACAAAACGCTTTTATTCTTTGTTTTTATGTACGTGAAATTGTAGCCTGCAACGTCTATATCCACCGTGAATTTATTCAGTTTAGTATATCAGTTGGTTTAATGTAGTCTTCAAAACGGAAACATGCTAATATTAACTTTAACAAGCAATTACACGAAAACTATGAGAGATAAAAAAAACTATAAGAGCAAATTTTAGTCACAATTTTTTCATTATATTTATAATGATTCACATATTCTAGTTGTCAGCTATCTTCTTGCAATGATTTCTTTGCCCTTAAGACAAAGCATAGCATACATATCGTTCTGAGGTAGTTACACAGCCAGAATAGGAAATAATGATGATTGGCACCACGCCATGCCCTGTGTAACAACTTACGAACCTGAATACGTTTGAAAGTTAACTAGTTCAGAGTGCTGTATGTGTGTGAACGAAATTGTACTGCTGTTAAAACGTATCGTGGGCTGTAATTTGTACATAAGCCATCATTCTTAAACAAACCTGGAACTTTTGCTCGAATACAATTTTTTTTTATTTTATCGTCAACACATCCAACGTATATTTACGAACAAATGATTTAACAAGATGAATCGTTGTACTTTCATAAGAGTTTAAGTATAAATAAAATGTGTGTTAACTATACAAAACTATTTCACAAAGTTTCATTTATTTCACTCATCTTCGCAAAACGATTCACGATGGAGACTCCCGAACTTCTGTATGTGGGAAACGTGGCTGCCGGTTTTCTCGAGGTATTCCCATTCCTCCAGCCCTTGCATTCTGCGCAGTTGTTCCATACTCGCATCACATCATACCCACCTCACAGCAGACTCACCTCAAATCATATCCACCTCACACCATACCCACCTCACATCTTACTCACCTCAAATCATATCCACCTCACATCATACCCACCTCACACCATACTCACATCACATCATACCCACCTCACATCGGCGAGATGTAAAGTTCACTTACCTTATCTTACCTTACCTTATTTCACATCATACTCACTTAACATCATACTCACCTCACATTGTACTTGCCTCACATCATATTCACGTCACATCATATTCGTCTCTCATCAAATTTGTCTCTCCTCAAACTCGCTTCACATCAAACTCACCAGCGCTCAAAACCCAGAAATAACGTATACTTCACGATAATTTATGTGATTCGACGACAGCTGTTTGACACGTGATGACTGCAAGCCAGTAATAAATAAGGAAATAACTCGAGGTGAAATCATGTGGTACCTGCTTGTACGGCTAGGAGCTAATGAATATTCGACTGCGGCCAGTGTGTGTATAGGACTGAGAAGTCTAGGCTGATGTCAGATGAATACGCTAAATACTCGTGCCTAGGGACTGGAAAATTTCACGAATTCAATGCCCTGTAGACTAGAATCTATTCTACTATGCGTATTCAAGCCCCGTCTATTCGTTCATTGTCTGTTGTTCCACTGAGTAGCAGCTAGTGGACAAATAGTCGAGGCTTGAGTATGCATAGGATACTTGATTCTAACTTGCAGGTCATTGAATTTGCGAAATTTTCCAGTCCCTACTCGTGCCTCTACTCATAAATAGTTTTTTTTTTTTTTTTTTTTTGGGAAAAAGGTGGGGAGTAGAATTTTTATACAAACTGCACGTCTGCTGCAAGGTTCAGTATTAATTTTATTATGCCTATTCTCCTGTAGATGTCTCTCGGCAAAATTTGTCTGAAACGATTTTATAGGAAAACTGTGGAAATTATAAGTGAAAAACTTCCAGAATCGCTGCTTAGCGGGAGTTTCAGAGGACACACTTCTCCAAGACGGGGAGGAAAGATCTTTGATAAAATTACTCTTGAAGTGGAAGGAGACTGCGAGACAGTGAAACCGCGTGAACCCACAAATAATTCTTTGACATTTGAACTGATTACTCGGTAAGTAGTCACCCACGCAGGTGAGCTCCGGTGCCCACGTTCAATTTTCAGAGAAATGTGAATATTGACTCACGGAGGAATTGTAGATATAGGCATAGGCGCAACTAGAACGGACATTTGGGGAGGGCACAATTTTGTTAATACTGTTATACTCAAGCTACCCCTACCTGTAATCAGTAACGTAGTCAGAATTTATGAATTTCAGGCGGGGAAGGATGGCTATTCTGCGAATATTATAAAGGATCACCCACCACATCTTCAAGCGGGGGGTCCGGGACTCCTCCCCCGGGAAAATTTCGGATTTCAAGGTGCAAAATAGTGCTATTTTAGCAGTTTTCATTGCTAAACATCACTGGTTATTCAATATTGAATTAATTGTAATTTTTAAGACATTGGTTGGTTATTTATTTGGGGGGGGGGCCTGTGCCCTAGTGCCCCCCCCCTTAGTTGCGCCTATGGATATAGGAAGCCTTTCAATGCACTCTATAAACTTGAATCAGCGAGAAATGAAACGGTTCGGTGAAATTGCAGACATTTCGGTCAAAAATTAGCAACTTAAGTAACTGAAATTGTGCCAATTATTTCAGAGACTAATAAATGCTTCTGATTTAAAAGTTATTTTCCGCCTATTCTCAGTGAATTTCACTTGTCTGTTAACTGATTTTCGGTGAACTCTGCAGACTCGTCAGCAAGCAACTGACTGTTAACCGTAATTTAAGTGATTAACATTTCACGGATTGTAACCACTAATTCGGATTTAGTGTGGGGCGTGGTATATTAATCAATGCTTCGTACACGAACTAAACAGTGCAGGTTTTTCGACGGCAATATGAAAATAACCAATAATATGAAACAGCATTTATCGTCAATTAGAACTAAAAAAATTGCCTGGAAACATTTACGATTGTAGGGTAGCTGAGACAAAATTTCAGCTCCCGCTGTACAAAAGATAACCCGAGTAAAGTCTACCCGTGACGGAATATTCACCCGAAAGTTACTCGATCAACTCCTCAGTTACTTTGCTCTTGAGCAAGGTATCCGGCTGTTAGTAGACAAATTCGAGTTTGGCGCGAAATAAAAAGGTAAGTTACACAATAGAGTCAACTATTTTTGGTGAAAATAATTTTGCTTCAATTTGTTTCAATATATTACGTGCAATTCTGCAGCTCTTCTTCATGGGTGACTCAGCGTCACGAGGTTTTACCCGAAAATCATATTCACTCTAAAAATTAGTTTGTAAATTTGCCACACGTGCGTATAGGAGCGCTAAGAAAGTAGTTATGGTAGAATTGTTTCCAAGACATCCATGGTAGCACTCCTAAACCTTTTTATAAAACAGTCAAATGTTTACTAAAGTTACCAGACTTGTATTGTAACAAGTGTAAAAGTTTGAATATTTACAAGGCGGAAGTATGGTAACTGTCTCATACTGCGTTTAGACTAATTACTTCTTAAACATTCGAGGAAGTTTATTACAGTGTACGTATAGTGTAGCTGTAACCATCTTCTGATTGGCACAATCAAACGAGCGACGCCTCTACACAGATAAACGCTGCCAATAACAATGAAGTACAGCTATAGATGGGCATGTAAGACGTTGAAACAAGTTGGTGACAAATTTCTTTTCATTATAAATCAATGGCCATAGTAATAGACATTACCAAAACCTCAAAAATGTGAAACTGATCGAACAGTGTCCAAAAAAAAAAAAAAATCGAAGACAACAGGAAAGGAATATTGTATGCCATATATATAAAATAACGTGTATAGAATATACTGCGGAGGTCTCGCTTAGCAAAATATTTAATACGTAAAAAATGATGTATGTTATTTTTTTGGAATGTGATAAAAACCATTAACAGAATTACATGCGGTCGCCAAGATCCTGATGGTTGACAAAATCTGGTCAAGTAGCTGATATTACCTACCATACTCTGGCTTGTGAATTATTGGAAACACCTTGAGTGACGTAACACTAGATCACAGTCTCTTGCACTGAAATATAGGACATTTTATCCTCAAGATATTACACTAAAAAAATGTGTGACACCTGCTTTCAGGTAAGGAATTCCTGTTACCGAGATATCATTTTTGATGTATTGACTTTAAAACCTGGACATTTTACTTGCCTTTCTTATAGCAGAGCTTATGCCTTGCAACTAGGAATGAAGGCTAAAAAGCTAAAGAGCTATAAGGGTGACGTCAACGTGTGCATCAAACCCAGCTACGCTGATATGTACTGAACAAAGCCTGCATAAAGTTAATGGTAAGCAGACTGTAGCACAGTTCTGTACGTTATTATACCTGAGTTCAACACATTTAGGGTTAGTACATTTGGATGTTGGGAAATTGGATAAGGTTGTTTTTAGCTATGTTGGAGTGCTTCGAAACAGTTCTAACAAACGTGTTATCAGTCGTCTACTATGTGTTTTCTTTTTTTTTTATATTCGCACAGTAAATGCATTTAGAATAGTTGAGTAAGAAAACTAAGTGCAGTGTAAGCGCAGCTGACAGGTAGAACTTTGACACATGATATATGAAAAATAACTTTTTCCTGCGTCATTGCTAAGGAACTGTCACTAAAAAATTCAAGGTCTCTCCCGATGGACTACTGCAGTACAAACGGTGTGGAATTTCAGTCTGAAGAATACAAATGAATTTGTCTGTACGACGTAACGGACCATTGCTGTGTTGCGACATAAATAAATATTGGTCTGCAGTTCGACTAGGAAAAGGATGACCACTTCCGAACCTCGTGCAGTGCTATTATTAAAATGAAGGAAAAATTAAACCCCACTGAAACTGACAAACGGTGCACGCTGCCAACTCGAAATTAATGAATTATACAAATTCTTTGCTCTTTGGTTGACTTTACAAATTTCATAAGATTTTTATAAATGAAATCCTCGTAAATTTACAAAAAAAATGTGTGTTCTTTTGCAAAGGATTGTAAAAGAAAAAAAAATCTTTGTAAATTTTACAAGTAAATAGTGTATGAAGTATATATTTTTTATTCACTACGCACAAAAAAATTTAAAACCTAATATTAATCGGTTCGTTACAAGTCTGAATATACCTGCGCCAACCTACGACATGCACAAATATTTGAGGTGAAAACGAAGGTTCTGCACAGATGCCGTTTGAGCAATTCGTTTCGACGGACGGTGTACGCACTTTTAACACCTGCTGTTGTATTTGAAGGAAGTATACTCATTGGTGTATTTTGACGACCGTATTAATTCTATCCATATTTTCGTACTTAGTCGTAAAATGATAACAATTCCTACCGTTTATTATTATTATTTTTTTTTGCATTGGGTGCTGGTTGTCTAACCTGGACTTTTTAGACTCTAATATTCGTTATTTCAGTAAGTTACCGGTTAAAATAAAAGATTATGTAAGGTAAGGTTTATTTGTTACTTATAGCCTACATAAGCGGGACTCACAGCAACACTTAACGTACGTACATAGACACGCAAGTACGTAAGAATTTTGGGAATCGATTCAGAACAGCAAATAATCTAGACGAGCTCAAAAATTGTTTTCGTTGGCGCAGAATGTTTGCATTAAATTATAAATAATAAATTTTGAAACGAAATATATAAAGTAATTTACAACAAAAAGAGGAAGTATTTAACAAACATTATTAAAATTAAATTCAGTTTTACATTCTGACGGATTCTTTTAGGATGGATTTATAACCACCACTTAGGGTCCGCGGTGGTCGAGGGGTCAGATCTCTCGCCTCCCACCAAGGCGATCCGGGTTGGATTCCCGGCGGGGTCGGTCCACGGATTTTCGCATGTGGGAATCGTGCCGGACGATGCCGCTGGTCGGCGGGTTTTATGGGGGATCTCCCGTTTCCCCCGCCCTTTCATTCCGGCATTGCTCCATTCTCACATAATGTCACCCCTCACCAGCGCTGAAGACCTCGCTCTTAAGCGCTGACCAAAATCTCTTCACTCATACAACCACCACTTAGCATACGCAGCGTATGAAGCAGAATGTTGACCAACTCTGTTACGTAACTACGCTGCGCGTGGTTGTGAATGCTGGCATGCAACCTCAGTGTTGCCCCTTTTACGGAGACGTACGTACGCTACGTGGTAGTTGAGAACCAGCTTTAGTCTTGAAACAGGAACAAAGGAACGACTTGTAATTGATTTAGACACCTGATATCACTTTCACGGAACTACTCACAGCTACAAGAATTCTCCTTACACTCTTTCAACCATTAATCAATCTACGCTATGTGGCGGCATTACATCGCCAACCACCAAGTATGATGGTCCATAGGCCATATCATACTATATCATCTTTCGAGGGGTTTACATTTTCACGCAGCGAACTTATCATGAAGACTTTCCCGCTTCAGCCTCCCATCAGGCGGCTAGGCAGGATCCGCCCGACCACCGCATTGTTCTCAAGCTAACAGTTAGTTGGAACTGTCTTAACACCTTGACTAAACTGCGCCTCAGGACAACTACCAAAGGGGTAACAGGTGCTGCTATGAGAGCTTCAGGCCACCCATCTGAAGATCATACCTACATGAATGTTCCCCGGCTGAGACCTCCTGCTCAGTCTCTTCTTGGTTTGAGTCGGGGCACTACCCACACACCTAAGAGACCTACCGGGCCTGCTCCCGGACACTTTCGCAACCAACTCGCCGACTCATCTCAGAGGAGGGGTCCTCTCCGAGTCTGCCCATGAATGGCATGTAATGATATACTACAGTGGAGTATCGACGGAGGAAGCGCGAGTACCCCGAAAAAACCTCTCCCTGCCAACGTCCGCCACGTTCCCCACATGCGAAAAATCCGGACCAACCCCGCCGGGAATCGACCTCGGTTCGCCTTGGACCGGGGGGAGGGGGAGGGGATCGTATGACCACTTCGTTCGACTTTCGTCTCGCAACTACACCAAACTCCACCCCCCTTTTAAAATGTTGACAAATATGAGTAACCCCGAGTCAAGTTGTGAGACAATTATACTGAGACGATTTGTGAGACTAGCTTAGACGAACATAAATTTACACCAATCAGGGCCTGGGAATCGAACCCAGAACCTCCTCGCGCTGATGATGGCCGCTCGACCAACAGAGCTACGGGCCTTCTGCGCCACCCGGCCTCCGCGGCCACCTATTACATGTAAATAAGGCCGAGTAAACAATTAAGATATTACGAGATTATGTAATACATGACGTTTACACGATGCACGACAGATATCAGACGACGGCCAGCTGTAACCTCGTCACAATCTTGTGAACATGTCAGTACGACCGAAGTTGTTCAAGCAGCTGTTTGTCTTGCTGTTATCGTTGCTCTGCAGCTCCGAGGATTTTACCCAACAGGTGACTTGCTTCGGAAGCAATAAAGATTGTGGCTACGTTATGAACTGGTAAAATAAAAAATATATATCGTAATTACCTTCATGGATCTGACGGTACAATCAGCTGGGAAGAACCAGTTATTCCGATAGTACGTCGCGCGATTTTTCTTCCTTCATCCTCCCCCCTCCCCCTCATAAAGGTTGTTCAGTAAAGTAATTCTTAAGTGCTGCCTCTTTACGGGATTATCGCTTGACGTATCACGGAGCTGTAATCGGACATCTTTAAGTTCATTTTGTATTACTCCTTGTTGTTACAAAACAAGAAAAAAACTTAATCGGGAAATAGGGAACTCTACGCATTTTGTATGATAGCTCGATAGTTACAATTAATAATTACCGTCAAGCGGGGTGACTGTACCACCTCAAAAGTTATATTTTTAGGTTACTTCAGTAAGAAATAAGTAACACGAGGTCAGTACTAAAAACCAAATAGTTAATTCGTCCAATAATATTTCATAATTTTTCATTACATGGTCTCCAAATAAACACTTTTAAGTTGCCCAAAGTCACCCCACTTGACAGTATTCTAACAAAAAGCGATAATAATAAAAATATATTCTCATTAATTTCCAAGCGTACTAATATGTACAGTTCACAGTGTTTAAACAAGCAGTGGGAATTCATAATGAAATAAAGCCTTGAAGTTATATCTAACAAGAACGGCACATCAACGATTAAAATATTCTACAGTCACATTAATGGTTTCAGGATTTTACCCATTAAACTTTAAAACCGTACTTTTTATGTTGTTCGCGATCTTACTTTGTTAAAACACTGGTTTCGCATTCAGGAATATATATGTTCGATTCCTGGTCCGGCATTTGTAATTTAAACCTTTTAAATTTTTTCGCAATCATTCCAGCTATATTCCAAGACGGTTCCCCGTTTCCCTTCAGTCATTGGTTCTGTCTCTAGTGACGTCACTGCCAACGTGACATTATGGCTGGTTTACAGTCACCACCTTAGTTTGTTTTGTTTTTTGCTTTTCTGAAGTTCTAAGAAGAAAAAATATGGACTTTGCAGCTACACTGTTAATTCTATTTATCTTGCGTTTTAGTGCAGACATGGCACATGAACTCTGACTGTACATGTAGGTTGCAATTAGTCAAACAAGTTAAGGACGAGTGTTAAACAATTTTATAGTATTTTCAGTTTTGAGCCACAAAATTTATTCAAATTGTACTATAAAATGTTCTCTTCGACAAAGCATATGATATATTCTTGGTAAACTGCTTGACATAAATAATAATGGAATTTTTCATTAATTTGTCAAGCAGAATCATTGCAAGAGAATTCATTAAAGTTAACCTATAATTGTCTTGCAATGATTCTGCATGAAAAATTAATTAAAGATTTCATTATTATTTATGCCAAGCAGTTTACAAAGAATATATCATATACTTTGTTAAGAAGAAAATGTTGATAATACAATTTGAATAAATGTTAAGGCTCAAAAACTGAAAATTCGATAAAATTGTAAAACACTCCCCTTAAGATTATTACAAAATTACTGTACTGATTGTGGCCTGAATACAGGTTTAGACACTATGACTCTACTGTAGCGCATGGCATAAGAATTTGCGTTTGAATAGATAATTTCACATTTTTCATCTCAAAACTTCATTAAAGTTAAAAACAAAACAATCCAACATGACTACTAAAACAGAACCGTTGTTCCTAGCTACGATTAGTAAAATCTTTGAGATATGGCGGGGAAGAACAAAATAAGCATAATGAGACAGGGAATGATTAACAGGAAATATCCGAGTTAATAATTATGGCAAATAGCGTAGGAAAGCAAATTTGGAACAACCCACACTGTTTATATTGTTGAGAGCCGCGACATTTTTGCTGAGTGGTGTACGAAGATACATTGGCTGCAGGACTAAGGGGCCTCCGAGTGCATTGTACGTCCGCGATAACTTTTGTGGCTCCGCAGCAGCCACCTGCTCTTCTCGGGTTACGTAGAAGACTAGAACGACAGCAGATATTATGGTCTAGAGTATTCCTGTGTGTAGTCTCTTCTGCGGGACGGTGCTTGACCCAGATACATCTTTCTAGGATCTTAGAGATTAAGACTTGCCGTGAGAATTCTAGACTTTAGATTAAAGGTATAAAAGAGAGCCGGCCGGCGCGGCGTCTGGTGTGAGTTGTGGAGATAGTGACGGATTCCGAGAAGAATGAAGGAGTGTTCAGCGAGATTGTCTGCGGCAACAAGTAGTGCGACGAGGGAGTTTCGGGGCCTCGAGACGACCACCGGCGTGTTCCAGTTAGGACATTGGGTCCACCATTGGTCAGAGAGACATTTCATGTACAGAGAACTAGATTACAGCACTGCGATTTTATTAGCTAGATTTTATAACGTTTGAGGTATTTGCACTGTCTGATGTTTTTATTTATATTAACTAATTATTAGTGACATATACAGAGGTACTGTTGTGTGGATAGTTTTAAAGCAATTAGGTTAGCTGTATTTATTTTATTTTATTAAATATCTCCATCCCTCATCGTACTTAGCCCAAACTTGTAACAATATTGTCCTTTGCGTATCACGAGAAGTATAATTTTTATAGAAGATATGAGATAAAGCAGATCTCAGCATTGATGCAGGCATGACAGCGTCGCATGAGGTTCTGCCGCGTTCACTTAACATCGCTGGCGACGATCTGATGACATCATAAGCAGCAAGAATTCTCGCCAGTACGTCGTATTTAAGAGTAACCGTGTCCTGCAGATAAGTTATTTAACATTATTCCACTTGGTGAGATCAGGCAAACGCGATGAGTACGGGATGTTCCAAATACACTTACCTACGTTTTTCGCTCATAACTTCTAACTGTGACACTTCCGGCCCACCAGTTCCTGCCTTGTTTTGTATATTTCGTTCTTCTTAATTGTGTCTAAAGGAATATGGTGGTTCTTGAAGTATCGAAAACCTAATTGCTAAAAATAACTCTGTGTTTTTTCGTGCATTACAATTACTGTTTCATAACCACTCACTACACAAACATCTAAAGCAAACAAATTTACTTTTGCTGCTGTGTACATATTTATATTTACATACTAGCTAATTGTCCGTGACCACGTCGCGTGGTTTTCATTATAATACATCTTTGAGTCGTCCAAAATTTATTCTAAGTATTCCAATTTATCTTAACTACTTAAAACAATATGTATTTCGATTTTCATTATCTTTTAAAAACCAATTTTTTTTTTTCAAAAATAAGAAATAGCAAAAGTTTACTATTTAAATATTCCGATAATTCTTTTCGGCACTTATAATTTTGTATAAGCAATAATATTAATACTATTAGGCTAATAACATTAAAATCAATAAATTACGGTGACTTTTATTTAAATTTCTGGAAAATTTTTGCAAATATTAAATGGTGTTAAATGAATTTTAGCGATCGTTTATGTTATCTTTGTTGCACTTGTCCAGTTATGTCACCTTTTTCACACACGTTATTTTTTATTTCCCTGTTGTCTTCCTTGAAATATTAACTACACTATGTTATACGTTTCCTACATTCTTTATCGGCATGGAAGAACTAAACACGTGTCTCAACACTTCGTAGGAATATATTGAGCCAATGAAAAGCTCGTATCGAAAGGAGGTACATGTGACTCACCTCATAGTACAACTTACCTGATGCCTAATTAAAAATAAAAAAGTACACTGGTATGGCTACGCTCAGTCTCAGGTCACCGAACCAGGAAGCCGTGAAATTAAAACAGGAAATCATTTGTAAACGTGGCTCGTTATATAGTGACTACTCAGAAAAGCACTGCTTACTTTTAATTTTCCAGCCCGTTTGTCTGATTCCACTGCGTGTTAACATAAACATTGAAATGTGCGTTTGTTTACACTGCTTAAAAAGTTGCTATTTACTAAGTTTACTCATAAAATAAACGAGAGTTAGATACCTGCTATATAATTTATAACATAGTTACTGTAAATATCTGCGAGTTAACGTCTATAAAATACGCATGGGACAGACAACAGCACTTATGCTGTTACGAATCACGTGCGCATTATATTTGAATCAGAAACAACAAAATACCGTTAACAAACTCACCACATGACGCAGGATGGCATCCGTTTTCCAAGAATTCAATTAATGCGATGCATATGCAGTACATAAATATTAAAGAGTCGTTTTGTGAAACGGAACAGAATGCAGTTTCGCAGTTAAATGTAACTCCAAATACGAACTGTGCGAATCGTAGAACATAGCAATTCACAATATATAAACAATATTTAACGTGGCAATGGTATTCTTAGAGAGTCGTTTCTACTACTTATGACTGTGTGAAAAGAAAACATTTTGATCGCACAACGGACAAACTCACAGAACGAACTATACGCTTCCTTGAAAAGCTAACTCAGGCCATCTCTCGGTGGAATTTTGGACCACAGCGTCTCCGATGTGTAGCGATACTGAAGCAGTGTGCAGACGACAGTAAGTTTCCAACGATCCGGTCGCGTAACTTTGTGTTGGCGTTTACTACGTAAAATTATGCAGTCATTAGGTACCAAAGTATGATAATAGATAAAAGTTTTAAAAGTGCGTGGTAGATAAATAAACGTTGAAAAATTAGTTGATTCCTACGTTTTTTTTAGCTAATATGGATAAAATATTCAATGACAATCCTAGATAATGGTATTTGCCAACTTTATGAGTAAATATTTATCCAGAATTACTAATTCGTTACGCGTGATCTCTTGCGCCGCAGTTAAATGCACGAGGTTCCGGCGTCAGAGATTGTGCCTCAGAAGTTCGTAACACTGGAAACAATTTTGTTTAAAACGTTGGCAGAACTATTGTCTAGGATAGCTATTGTTTAATTTTTTTCAAATTGGCTTCAAGAAACCTACAGTTATAGATTGAGTTATGTACCACGTCCACTTCACGGTCGATTACATTTGTGTTTATTGCAGTGTTGTTATTGTTATTAATTTCGAGTGAATATAAGTAGAATATCTGACCGAATCTTGGTCACACTCAATGAATTTTCGTAGGCCTGACGCAGGTTATCCTCCGTGCAGGAGTTGGACATTGTCTACACTGAAGCAAGGTATTTGAAAGTCTGAATTACTCCATGGTTTGTTGTATACTGCAGAATATTGTTGTATTTAAACTGAAAATCCACTACGTGTTCCTGTACACATTGTGTATGAGAGAAGGCCGGGGTGAAGGTTGGGACGGCTACTCGACTAGCGAGGTGTGCCTGTCGCCCGCCTGACCCGATGAATGGACGAGGTGAGGGTGAGATGGGAGTGGAGCAGCGACGGAATGAAATACTCTGGAGAACGGGGCCACGTTTCTCACATGCGGAAAATCCAGCACTGAACCCGCAGGGAATAGAAGCCGGATCACCTAGGTTGGACCCCACGACCACTGCGGCCCCGTCGAAACTACACTGAAGTATATTAGGTTATTCACTGTTTGTGTTGAATTTTATCCAATAACTAGGGGTCGGAATATTTAGCGAATTCAATGACCTGTATGTCAGAATGCATTGTTCTATACATACTCAAGCCCCGACTATTTGTCCACTAGCTGCTACTCAGTGGAACAACAGACAATGAACGAATAGACGGAGCTCGAATATGTATAGGACAATGGATTCTAACGTTTAGGTCATTGAATCCGCGAGATTTCCCGGCCCCTACCAATAACGGCTAGTGTTTTTTTTTATGTTTGTGCTCACTATTTCCTGAATTGCCTATGACACAGTTTAGAGAAGTTATACTTTTTTTATTATTTTTTGGCGCCATATGCTTAGGTTTATTTTTTTTGCGCACGTCATTAAAATGTATAGTTTGTTGCATATCCCCATGACAGGAATAGTTTTTGAAACAATAGAGATGGTCGGTCTGCGCTAGGATACTAATAAATTGTTCAAATATTGTATTGCTAACACGAGGCGGAAGGATACATAAGCTGAGATGAATTTTTTATCTCGCGTCTCACGGCCTACCAGTGTCCGGGTAGCAGAATTAAATCCTGAGTGCCCTAGTTATTTGAGAAGGTAACGACTTTTTCGCGCAGAGAGCCTGCCAGTTACGTAATAAGAGCTGGAGGTGTGCGCTTTAAGAGTTTTTATTGGTGGCTGGCCTCCGGAGGTTGATTTATGCGCGACGCATCGCCTTCTTTCCGCCACAGATTCTAGACGAGGGCACGGACTGCGGTGTAACCAGGATTAGGGCACAGAATAGTTAGGAATACAGAGTTAAATATCCGGTAGGACAATAAAACTCAGTCACACACGCTGGCAAAATGGTATCGCTGGCCAGCAACATGGCGGAAACGCCTGCCACCAACCAGCGATAGGCGGCTGCCCTGCTAGTCGCCAGACAGGCCAATAGGATACCTGCCTTAAGGCGGCCGCCTAGTGGAAGGCGTGCTCGTGTGTATGAGAGGCGAAAATCAATAAGGTGCTACGAGCGACGTCAGCTGGCACATGTATTGTGATATCGCCTCTACGGCCAAAGTCGTAAACGCGCGCGCAGTATTCCAGCCGTAAAGTTTTTAATGTTGGACTTTAAGCGGTGACCCTATCATTTTATTGAACGCGTCACTGTAAAAAATAATAGTTTAAAATGTTTTATACCTTAGCAACAAATTTCTTTGAAAACTAGTTTCTAAAAAAATTATTTGTAATATTATAAAAATATAGTAATATTTACAAGAAATATTGGAAAATATACTAATATTTATGTATATAATATTTGTATATTTATAACTGCATTCTTTTACATTTTGCAAGTGTTTAAAGTGACATAAATTTTATTTTGACAACCACACCGTAAAAAATGGTGATGTAAAGTTACTCTACGTGTAATTAAAGCTAATTACCTCTACAAGTGAGGGGAAATTACTCAACACGTGTCAAGGAAAGTTACTCAACTGGTAATGTAATTTTTCATTACCTTTTTGGCGCAAGCCCTTTAGGACGATTTGACATAACGCGCGAGCTAAACTTCCGAGTGGTTTGTGTGGCGAATACACTACCTTGCGGAAATTTCCACACACATTCGATTTCCCTCTCAAGGTTGGAGAATATTACCAAACAAATGATCAGTAACATTACTAACATTTTTTACAGTGCAGTTTCCAAGATTTTTTTGTAAAAGTACAAAATAATTTGTAAAAATTACCAGAACTTGGAATATTACTGTATTTTACATCGAACAATCTGCTCATAAAAATGTGTCCCTGTAGTTCCCTGAGGTGTTTGGAAAATTTAGACCACTTACATCAGCTGTGACGGTCTTGTTTTAGTATATAGACTGATAAAAGCTTTGGCATTAGTTTACAAGCATTTTCATGTGAAAGTAAAAATCTTTTTTTTTTTTTTACTATATACAAAACTCCATGCACTTAACTAAATATGAAATGTTATTTCGTAAGATAAAGAAGACATGCTCTACTGCGTTGTTACAAGATATGCAGTACGCCAACCTGTATGCTGCAATTGTTACTGAATGAACGAGTAGCGAGTGGAAAGATGAAAGTTACTTAACAATGTCAAAAGTAAACAGGAGTCACGGTGGTCGAATGGTCATACGATTCGCCTCTCACCAAGGCGATCCGGGATCGATTCTCGGTGGGGTCGGTCCCCGGACGCATGTGGGAATCGTGCCGGACGATGCCGTTGGCCAGCGAGTTTTCTCAGGGATCTCCAGTTTACCCCTCCCCTCGCATTCTGGTGCTGCTCCGTACTCACCTCATGTTACCCCTCACCAGCGCTTAATGGCACGGTCTACCGCAATTTTCGTGACCAATTTTTATTTTATACTTCTACCAGATATTTTTTTCTTATTTTAGACAAAAATTGTGACTACATTTGGCTCTTATGAAATTTTTTTTATCTCTCATGGTTTTCGCGTAATGGCTTGTTAAAGTCATATTTTGCATGTTTCCGTTTTAACGAATACACTACAACCAACTGATATACCAAACTCCAAAAATCACAGTGCATAAAGACATTGCAGGCTACAATGTCATGCTCATAAAAATAAAGAATTAAAATTATTTGAATGAAAAAAATGCTGAAACTAAAAATATAAATTTAAAAAATTCAATATATTTTTTTTAATGCAAATAATTTTTATTCTTTATTTTTATGAGCATGACATTTTACCCTGCAATGTCTTTATCCACTGTGACTTGTTTGAGTTTGGTATATCAGTTGGTTTTAGTGTAGTCGTTAAAACGAGAACGTGCAAAATATGACTTTAACAAGTCATTACGCGAAAACTATAAGAGATAAAAAAATTTCATTAGAGTCGAATTTGATCACATTTTGTGTCTAAAATAAGAATAAAACTATCTGGTAGAAATAAAAAATAAAATAATGATGATGAAAATTGCGGTAGACCGCGCCCTTAATACCTGGATGTTAAGCGCTGACGAAAATCTCTCGCTGAAAAGTAAACAACAGAAACTGTAGCGAAATGTTAATGTATTGCCTAAGGTAACCAATGATTTAAAAATAACCACCAGGTTTTATATTTTGTTTGTATGTCTGGTTAGAACGTACGCTAGTTTCTAATTGTCGATGAAAGTATTATTTACGCAGCTCCCTGATAAACGGAGTTGGAGGGACCGTCTGAGCGAATGTCTGTTCCAGAATAGCTCAATAATAATAATAATATATTTCATTTATGCATTGTGTTTTACCAAGGGCTTTAGAGAGGAATTTAAGAAGGCCGCATACATGCACTACAGGCCCAGAAATGAAAGAGTTTTAAAGACAACCTAATACGAATACCACATAGCCACAATGAGCCAAGCTGAACTAGCGTGCAAGATTCTCTCCAATCTATTTTTACTGTGGAACTTCGAGCGGTGACAATTTCATTATCTCGGCGGAAAGTCTGTAGCAAAGTTTGGTGCACGATTCTGAGTTTCACATACATCTTGCGAGTGCATTTTGAAATACGGTAGCCTGAAAAGGCGGTTTTTTTTTTCCCGCTAAGTTGGAGGGATTCAAAACAGTGTTTTCAACGCGCATGGGGAATTCATGGGACTGATATTGAAATCAACCAATTTAAAAACGACTTTCAAAAGTTTTACTAAATATTTTCATAATATTGCTTTAGCACGTAAATAACATTTTTAAAGTTTTAGTGCTAGGGTTTCATCTTTCATTTAAAACTTGAATGATTAAAATGAGACAATTTTCTCATGATATACATTTTTGAATCTGACGTGGTGTATCCGTGTATTGCTGGTTGCGTAGTATCCGGGATTCCAGCTAGGACTCAACCTTAAGAGGGCGTGGTACATAATTCAACGCTAAAAGCATTAATCTATAACTGTAGGTTCTTGAAGCAAATTTGCGAAAAGTATACAATAGCAATCCTAGACAATAGTTTTAGCCAACGTTTTAAACAAAATAGTTTCCAGTGTTACGAACTTCTGAGGCACAATCTCTGACGCCGGAACCTCGTGCATTTAACTGCGGCGCAAGAGATCACGCGTAACGAATTAGTAATTATGGACAAATATTTACTCGTAAATTTGGCATATACCATTATATAGGATTGTCATTGAGTATTTGGTCCATATTGGCTTCGAAGAGAGCGTAGAAATCAATTGATGTTTTCAGTGTTAATTTACTACCACGCACTCTTAAGAATAACATTTCGTCCGTTTCCGGACTGTTTTTTTTTTCGTACACTGGTACAATGAGAATATGTGGAATAGTGGAGTAAATAACAGTATTTAAGAACAAACTGAAACGCATTTGAAGTGCGTGGTAGGCGGTGCACTTAACAGGAAGTGTTTTGTTTTCTGAGGCATGGTTGGAACATAAAGAAATACGAGCAGTAAGAATCACGAACAACTTCCAACAATATCTGCCAGAGCTATTTATTTCGACAACGAAGTCGATACACGAGTCTCATATTCACGTGGGTGTTGAGTAACAACCCGAACGCTAACCTTTCCCATTTTATTTACCTCTCCGCCCCTGCTAAGACAGGATCACCTTAGCCTCCACTGCTGTCCCTAGACGGCGCCATGTCGCAAGAAAACTGCTCGCGTGGGAGGCTAGAGAGCGTTTCTACAACTGGCCGCGTCTGTGGACGTTGCTGTATCCCAGCCCGAGCGTTAATGTCGTCACACTGACGCACTCTGGCGTTACCGTCCACATTTCGTTAAGGGCGCAGTCTACCGCAATTTTCATCATCATTATTTTATTTTTTATTTGTACCAGATATTTTTCTTCTTATTTTAGACACAAAATGAGACTAAATTTGGGTCTTACGAATTTTTTTTTTATCTTTCATAGTTTTCGCGTAATGGATTGTTAGATTCATATTTTGCATGTTTCCGTTTTAACGACTACACTAAAACCTACTGATATACCGAACTGAAAAAAATCACACTGAATGAAGATATTACAGGCTACAACGACATGCTCATAAAAATAAAGTATAAAAATTATTTGAATAAAAAAATGCTGAAACTAAAAATAAAAATTTTAAAAATTCAATATATTTTTAAAAAATACAAGTAATCTTTATGTTTTATTTTTATGAGTATGTCATTGTAGCCTGTAGTGTCTATATCCACTGTGATTTTTTTCAGTTTGGTATATCAGTTGGTTTTAGTGAAGTCGTTAAAACGGAAACATGCAAAATATGACTTCAACAAGCCATTACGCGAAAACTATGAGAGATAAAAAAATTCTCATTAGAGCCAAATTTAGTCACATTTTGTGTCTAAAATAAGAAGAAAAATATCTGTTACAAATAAAAAATAAAATAATGGTGATGAAAATTGCGGTAGACCGCGCCCTTAAGGCTCGGTTTCAGTCGCCATATTGAATTTTGCTTATTTTTCGCCTTTTTGAAAATTTGAGAAGAAAAATGTTAAAACTGTGACTATATCGCAAATTCTATTCACTTTGCGCCTCAGTACATACCTTGGCAATAGAGCTGCAACGCATAGTTAGTTCCAATCAGTTGGGCAAATTATCTATATAAAAAAATCCGCCGCACGAACTGCAACGTAATTTTAAGTTAACAGCTAAATCGTAATGTCTGTACTGTAATGTAAATAGAATTTGAGGTATAATCGCATATTTAACATTTTTCTTCAGAATAAAAAAAAGCGAAAAATAATAAAAGTCAAGACGACTGCAACCGAGCCTTAAGACCGAACAGAGATTTCCTAAAAGTACTTTTAATATGAAACTTAAAAAAAAACCTGATAATAACTAATGAATGGAACCACGTACGTTTATGAACAATGAAATATCTATAGTACGTTTATTTTATTTAAAGAAATTACATTTTTAAATTGGAATTTTAGAGTAACATTGTTTCCTCAATGTTCACTTTACGAACAAGTTGAGAACACTTATTTCCGATTTACATTTTTTGTAAGCAATCAGAACACAACACAGGGACTGCAGATGGTACAGTGGATAAAGCACTCGCCTCCCACTATGGCGATCCAGATCGGCTCCAAGATTTTCCCATTGGGAATCGTGTTAGACAATATCACTGATCGACGGGTTTTCTCGGTGATAAAATCTTCATCCTACGCCCTTTTCATTCTGGGGCCAATCCACTGATGGGACTTATTTCATGCCATCCTGTGTGGCAGATGCCTACACTGTATTCAGGATAAAGTTGTACTTTGATCTTCGAAAGAACTGTCTAATGGGAGTGCATGACTGGATTTTGTTGCTTGGTCATACTCCATTGCAAAATAAATGACTGTGTAAAGAAAACTAAAAATAAGACAACAACATAAATAAGCAGAGTATGCTTTAGTCAACAGGATACGTACTCAACATAAAATTCCAAAAATGGAATCGGTAAAAAAAAAATTACTATGTTTTGTTTCGTCTCATCGTTTGTGTCGTTTGTTGTTTTTTTCTGTTTGTGTCTGATATTTTTGTGTTTTGTTTCGTCTCATCGTTGTGACGTTTGTTGTATTTCCATTCGTGTCTGATATCTACTGTGGTTTTTTCGTCTCATCGTTGTGTCGCATGTTATCATAGGTATCTTTTTTTGATTTTTGTTATTTAATTTTTTGTCTGTTTGTTCCTTGTTTTAATTGACCCGGTTTGATTTTTTGAATTGCATGTTGTGTATGTATCATGTTGACTAAAGCATACTCTGCTTATTTATGTTTTTGTCTTATTTTTAATTTTCTTTAGATAGTCATTTATTTCGCAACGAAGTATGCCCAAGCAACTAAATCCTGTCAAAGTTGTACTTTCGTGACAGTTTGAAGGTTGTGCACAAGTGTTCAGCTAAGAAAATATATTTTGATGTATTCATACGCCCCCATGTGCTTTTACCAGCAGCCAAGTTTTGTTTACATTCCATTATCTGTCAAAAGAGTTTTTTGAAGCAAAGTGACAGATGTCAATGTTTACACATATCAGTTTAAAGTGAACTATGAACTCTGTTTTTACACAAAATTGTGAGTACTTGTTTGCTGAATACATGTTATTTACACCTTTATTAAATTATTATATTCATGTCTAAAGAAAGTGTTAGTTAAAAAGTCTGAAGTTTTTTCATTAATACGATGTCCTATGGCACAGCACTTAAAGTGCATCTGTTTTATGGTTTAGTACCTTACCGTTAACATTTATTTTCACAGCAAAAAAATGTGAGCACACATTTTTAAATATCGGTGTAAATAAAAAATTCGAAAAACTTATTAGAACGAGATTTTAGAGCTTCTCAAAATGTCTGATAACCGGATTAGAAAGTCAGAAAGGGTAACTGGCATGCAAATGCTTGTAATGTTAGAAATCCTATGAGTACAAATTTAGTGCTCTAAGGAATTCAAAATTCAGAAATGAAACTGAAACTGAAATAAGTTGAAAAAAAAAACATAAAAATTGACTTGTGGTGCAACTTTCCTACGAAATATTGAGATAAAAATTTATTTTATATATTTGCTCATAGTTTTTGTTGTGAAAATTAATTTTAAAATTATTCAACGTTAAACCAACATCACTTTCCTGTGTCTAAAACTTACAGCTAAATAATTTTGAAAATTCTTTAGGAAAGCTGTAAGCGATAGGAATTTTCTGCCAAAACCAACATTAGCTTATTTTTAAAATATAATTTTTAAGTTCCGTTAATATTTTATATTAAAAAAAGTGAACATTTGGATAAGTTTAGTGAACATTGCACTGTTTGTTTTAAATACTGAGAACCACCCCAGCATTCACCTGGATCGGTTTCGGGAAACCATGGAAAACTAAAATCAGGATAGTCTGAGCCGGGGATCAAACCCGGGTCCTCTCTAATGCGAGTCAAACGTTTTATCGTTGCGCCACCTCGCTAGGTGCCAGCACTAAGGATTTCTCGCCCTGACATGCGCTTGTACGGAAACTATGGAATCGAAAAATATTTTGTTTGTGGGAAATTAATATTAACGTAATGTGTAAGAATTCTGTGCAGAGCAGTCTTAATACCGTCATAAACCAATCTTCGAGCTTTCCAAAATTGATAAGGATCTGTACACTTGAGTTCATTAGGTTACCACTATAGAGCAGGCACGTGTAGTAAAATTATTAAAGTATTTAAGTTACTAAAGTTCGAAGTCTTAGGCCGGTTGTATCAACTTCCAGCTAACGGGTGGTTAGCTACACCATGTCAACTTTATCTCTCGTTAAGCGCCTAGCTATCACCCATTTTTACTCCCTCGTTAGCTACCAACGTACTAAGAGTTATGTTAGTGCTTTTGTGTATATGCTGGCAATATAGTTATATAGTATATAGTTATGTAGTATTTTTATCTCAAAACTTTGATTAAGTTGGCAAGTAAGCAATGTTTATATTTTTTTTTTTCGTATTATTTACAAAGTTCGTACGACAATTTAAAACTTTTACAAGTGAAAGAATAAAGTTTTTAAACAGGTTATTTCTGTATTAGGCTATATTGAAGTTATTACAATACTAGTACTATGTATATTAGGCCTACTCTTAAAATTATCATTCCCGTCAAAATATGCAAAAAAATATAAAAAATAAGAGTTTGAATTGAACATGTGCTTATTTAAGAGAGATTCGGTTGGGATTATCTTAAATTCATAAGATTGGAGTGCTTCACTTTTAGTTTATAGTATTTCGTGAGACTGTCTCAAATTTATTGACATTGCATGTTTGCTGTCTACACAAATCAAACCTACCTAAGTGTGCAACACATTAGCACTGAATTGTTTAGAAGTAATGTAGGTTTCTAGATTTGATTCACGACTCGCTGAACGACGAAAGCCAGGAAATGAACTTACAAATACCAAGTCACACGAGTTACGAAACTTGCGTGGAATTAAAAATCCATTTTTTAAATTATGTAAAAACAGAACTGTGAAACAAAGAAATTTCACTTTCATTATAAATGCTGTTTTCAGTGAACAAAGTACGTAATTATTTACGAACGTTGCTATCAACGAAAAGGAACACAGTATCCACCACACTGAATTATAAAACACCGACGTTAAATAATTGTTGTATTCCCTACACTCTAAATCTGAATTAGTGAATATTCACTTATTCACTCCGATGAATAGAGCAGTTGCAACAAATTGAATCAGTGAGGAACCACTGCGAAATCGGTGACTATTCACTGATTCCGATAAAAAGTGCCAAAATTCCACAAGTTAATTAGTGAATTTCGATAGATTTGACAATAATTTTTCACTGATTAAGTAAGTGAAAACTATTCTTTGAAAGTAACTGAAAAAAAAAACTGCGAATATTCACAGATTCACTTGTCAGATGATCGCACTCTTAAAGGAAATAAGTGAATATTCACTAATTAAACAGTGACTATTTTCACTGATTCGAATTCTTGATTCTGCTCCATTCATCAGCGTGAATCTGTGAATATTCACTAATTCAGATTTAGTGTGTACACTATATAACACAACTACAACATACTTATAACGATAATTCTATGACAATTTTCTTCTGCAGCTTATAAATATAAAACTTCACACTTCCTATACATGTACATGCACGAGAAAACTACACAATTTGAGGTTAATTAAAACATATCAAAACATTACTTTAAGCACGAGACATTAATACAGCAAAAGTTAAAATTGGCTACAAACATGATCACAATCAACGACATTTTCATTTTAAATGATGTAAAACAAATTTGTAAGTAACATTGGATATACAAAGCACACATTCGTAATAATTAGTTTCGATACTGTGCATGAATTTTTAGTTATAGACACGTATAACGAAGCTCAGAGTCACCTACATAGTTTGTTTTCTTTCTCTTTAACCCAATCCATACATTCGTACTCAATTATAGTTTCATGCAGTGATATCTAAAAGTAATATGACTTTGCACAAAATATTATATCTGTATTAACTTAAACGAGTCACGGAATTTTCGCAACTGCCATCACCATCTCGTAGATCGTCTCGCTCTCGCCACTATTCTCCTGTTAAGTATTTATTGGGCTCTTCCACGGCAGGTTAGCTAACCAGAGAATATACTCTATGGCTAGCAATAACAGGAGTTCATGCAAAGCATTTATAGCCTAACAGGAGAATAACATTTATTCCAAGCGCTAATTATTGTTGATTCAACTGGCCCTTAGTATCACGGAATGGGTACGTTTGCCCTATACATCACCAGCTCAGTCACCCTACCTGTACTGTAGACAAAGTACGAAGATTTTGCGGTATGATTCGAGATTTAACCTTTTTCTTCTCAGAATTTCAATAAAACTTAAATTAATTAAATTTAGTACGGCGACTAACACCAGGCCTTAAGTGCAATATTTCAATTCTTATACTTAGGCCTATATTTCTTATTTATTTTCCCCATTTCCGAGAGGGCCACGTACTCCACTCCCCTTTTGGACCAAAGCCAGTACCTGATGCGTTCACTGTTGTGGGCGGGGCGTGGTTCACGTGAGAGACCAGCAGACAGACTAAACGTGAAAGTCGACCACGCGGGCGGATGCACTTCCGGGAAATATTAATTCCCCCTTCCCCTCTTCCTAAGTCAACATACCTGATATCCTAGACCGTGGTCTGCCCGCCCGGTCATCTCCACACTCAGATCCCCCCCCCTCCCCTACAACAGCTCCAGTCGGTGGAAGACGGAACTGGGTCTGTAGTGCGACCTTTCGCCACGATGTCCCGACGTTCCGTTCACCAGTTACGGGTGTACAGGTGACAATTTTACTCCCTTAGCTCTAATGATTTTCCATTGTTCTACGGCTTCGCAGCCAAGTAAATGTGATAGATTCTCGTAACCAACTTGAAAACATTTTTTGTATACTCTTAACACAGTTGTAAACCATTTAATCATAAATGTTGTACAGTGCACAATTCTGAAGTAAAAATTTCGTAAGGGTATATGCTAGCACAAGTGTTTCTAAATTTTCATTTCAAATTCATAAAGAAACTTTTGTGGAATCGGAAAGTTTGTTCGTCTTCAGTCCGCGTAAGTTAAGCTTTTTTCCATCGAATTTATAAAAAAATTAATATGTAACTACGTGCAAACCTCTTCATGAATTTCATCCAAGATCGCAATAAAATATATTTGTTCATGTCTAGCGATATTTTAGAGAGCATAAATTTATCGTAAAGCCTGTACATACGATTATAAATTAAATCGTATCCGGCAACGCTGTTTAATTTTATGTATTACTATTGCTACTGTTTAAATCTTTTTTAAACTACAGTATTCATATACATCGTGTAAGGAAGTTAAAAATCCAAATTGCGGAATGTGATTGCTCGTGAAAAAATAGATTGACATAACATGGGCACTTTCAAGACAAGTGAATGTTGTCCTTGAAAATCTAGTTTCAAAATAGCATTTTGTCTAATTAACAAAAAAGATTAGTAGTCAAATTGTACATTGATGATTTTATGTGTTGACATATTTAATCTGTAAGAAATTTGTCTTTAAACCATTCTTTTCCATGAAAAGAATGGGAGTGACCACCACATATTGCATAAAATTACTATGCAGCCGGATATCGTGAACATTACATGTTGTCTATTCGAGTAGTACTTTGTAAGGAACAAGAAATATCCTCATGTTACAATTTCCTAGAATGCACTGTTTACCAGATAAATGCACACAACTGCTGTGACAATATGGCAACTCCTAGCAAGTAGGTAAAAAAAGCTACTCCGCGAAGAAATTGTCTTGCATGTGCGCCGTGACATCGGGAAAATGCGACCTTGACGCAGATTTCATTAAGTATGCCTCAAACCCATCCGACTGAGGTTCAAGAAACGTAGGCTCGGTTCGGTAAATTTGTAAACCAATATTTACGAAGTGTTTTTTATTTTTTCGAAGAGAAAATTACATAAACTATAAAAATATGTGTCGCAGAATTTTATTTCAACAGTACTTCGTTTCGATTGCTCAGCGAATAAAGTAGAAACATAAACAATTTTAAAACGTATTGGTATTCTTCAGAATGTAGCAGAGGGATGTTTCGTTGTTTACAAAATCCACGGATTTATCCCCTACAAACAATTGCGTTTAGTAAAACTGCTGCCAAACCAAACCAGCTGCCAAATTTACCGATTCACGCCCAAGTTTGTTGAACTTACTTGGGTGTATTTTGCTTTTTAATAACTGCATTTCATGTTGCATTTTTCTGAGAGCACGAATCACGTAGAATCCAATTCATTGGCCGAAGTAGCACTTTTTTCCTACTTACCAGGCGTTGTTATTTTATGTTATTTTAACAGCAATATTAGTGTGAATTTTTTCTTGTAAACGGTGTATTCTTGGCCCTCGCAACTAGAGGAACTTTATTATTCCTTACGATTTACTGACGGAATAGACTGCATGAAATATGCATAGAACCTGACGGCAAAGTAATTTTATGCATAATGAGGGTATTCACGCCTATTATTTTCATGAATGAGAAATGTTTAATTTTGTACAGATTAAAGATCTCATTAAAACCTAACACAACCCTAAGAATTTGAACTCAACACGTAGCCTTTTTTATATTTTGACAAATTAAACTCAATAGCTTTAAGGACTCTTATCTCTCCTAGTATTCACTTGTCCAGAAAGTGTTCCATATAAAGTCTGCTGGTCTTTACATAATGAATCACCAACCGAAGTTCTGGCTTCCAACTTCCTTACATCCTGTAAAGGCTTTTCCATTTAACAGTAACAGGTATCTTCCTTGCTGTTACTTCTGTACAGAACAGAAGTAAGTAAACGAAAAATGCTTACGAAACTGTCCATTTAAAGATTCGTGGTAGCTCAGAATTCATTATTTTAAACTTGCAACAAATACAATTCAGCTTTCACTTACTTTATATTGGCTTGCAGCAAAAAAAAATCATAATTTGCAGTTTGTACATGTTGACACACCAGATTCAGAATTTTACTTTTTTTTTCTGAATAAAACCTAGCAAACGAAATCAACTACAGGAACAAAGAAAAATATAATACAAGGAATATAGATGTCATGACGTATTCAATTAATTGTCGAAAAGCAGTAGTTAGTGCTTTTGTTTTAAAAAAAAGTGAAACTAGGAAAAATTTGAATGATTTTAATTTCTTTATACTTCCGAACTCATACTCACGAGTAATGAAATACATTTTATTTTAAGCACATCATCGTGTATTCATTTCTTCTGACTTGTATTAGTTCTTAATTCAAATCAGTGTTCTCTAGGAGTAAATACAGAACACAGCAAAATTTTTATTTTGACTTGTAATTATGTGTGAACTACTGGATAAAATAATTTATTGGCGTTGTGACTAATGCCTACGTGAAGAATATTTGGTACATTACGAAACAACGAATATTTGATACTGAACAGTTTTACAACATAACAACCGTGTCTGTATATTTTCACGAGTACAATCCTAATACCTTAAATACAATATGCGCTACAAAAACTATTCAATGTAAAAAATATAACTTTTGAAATATTAGTACGATAAGTTGGCTTGTAAAAACTGTAAAAAGTAACACACTGATGTGATTACTATATATGCCTTCTACCGAGTATGAAAACTTATACACTGAAATGACGAGACTTAATTACAGGATGGAAATTACTAGCAAACGCAAGTGACGTGTACTTATTCAAATTTTCTTAGGTCGCACCTGTCCGTAATACATAACCCTACGAGAGGAAATGTGAAAGACGTTCAAATTAGACTTGTCAGCAAGGGTTTTTTAACTCACCACGTCAGCTTGTGTTCATCTCCGCGCATCAACATCATGAAAAATGTGCGCTGGAAGGATAGGTAGTGAGAGTGAGTGGAAAACTATGAAGTAACTTGTTACAACACTACCAAGGTTTCCTACAAGAGTTAACGGCGTTCAAGGGGCGAAAAACATCCTCTAAATAAGAACGGCCTATACTGGTTTTTGGCCGTGGAACGAAATAATTAATGTAAAAGTAGGTAATCGGTGAGCCAGTATATGAAATAATCAAATGAACGGGGTTTTACAAATCTGTACATTTATATGTTTTTAAATTCATGTAAGACTCGTAATTGACTGAAATAAATACGTTGAACCTTTTCTCAGAATATTCTGTGGCTGATTTTATTGGAAACTACACAGTTAGTTCGGATTTTTAGATTTAAATTTTATTATTGTGAGTGTGTTTCTGGACGTCCTGTAATTAATTTATTTGCACAGTAATGTTTATCGTAAGAAGTAACGGAAAGATAAAAATTGGCTGATAAAAGCAGTGCATAGGTAGGTAGGAAGCTAAGTACGTATGTTTGTAGGTAGGTAAGTAGTTAAGTAGGTATGTAAGCTATTATGTTTAAACTGTTCACGAAAAATATCGTGACTTCTTAATTTCGTATTGTTTGGAATAAAATAAAATAAAATATAGATAAATTTAAATATGGCTTCTGACGTTACGGTGTTTCTAGAATTTATTATTATTTAATTTCTGAAAGGGAGAAAATATCACAAACGTCTCATAGTCCTGTTGAGAATTATTTTCTGCTAAGTTGACTAATTTTTCTTCGAATCAATCAAATGTACGGTTTTAGCTAATTGTGTAACTAAAGAAGTTTTCTTAAAATTTCGTAATTTTTTGTTTTAAATAATTAGGCTTCACAATAACACAGTTATTGACTTAATTGTGAAACGGTTTTACGATATCTTATCCCTTCAAATGTAAATAATATCTAATAGTAATAGTTACTAAAATAATTCTTTCAGTATCATGATAAATAGGAGACTGTAGTCTTAATTCATAATAGAGTAAAATATATATACTTTTATTACATGCACTAGTATGATTATGTTAACAAATTGTGTAAGTATACACAGGCTGTATGAAAGGAAAGTTACCGTGAATTAAAAGTGCTTATTTTACCGTGAACTGGCTCTAGATAGGTAGATTATAGGACAAACAGTAAACCCTACATTGACAGTGAAGTTATTGAGAGACAGAAAAGAGTTGGAAGGGCGAAACATTTTCTTTCTCGTTTCTTGAAACTAAAAATAAAAATTTTAAAAATCCAATAATTTTTTTAAAAATGCAAATAATTTTTATTCTTTATTTTTATGAGCATGAAATTGTAGCCTGCAATGTCTTTATCCACTGTGATTTTTTTGAGTTTGGTATGTCAGTTGGTTTTAGTGTAGTCGTTAAAACGGAAACATGCAAAATATGACTTTAACAAGCCATTACGCGAAAACTATGAGAGATAAAAACATTTCATTAGAGCCAAATTTAGTCACATTTTGTGTCTAAAATAAGAAAAAAATATCGGGTATAAATACAAAATAAAATAATGATGATGAAAACTGTGGTAGACTGTGCCCTTAAAGTAGTGTCTCTAACAGCTAACCAGTTGTCTTTTGTCAATGATCGTGTAGGTTTGCGTGTAGGAAATGAAGGTAAATTTGTGATCGGTACTGTACACGACAGCAATTAAATGTTAGACTTTGATGATTCTCTACATTTGTGGAATGGTTACATAACCACGGATCATTGGCATATGGCAGAGATACAGTCACTGCTGCATCATCTTAGAAATAATCCTTGGTCCAGATATGTGTTTACTAGGTAGGCAGTCAGACTAAAAATGTTCACCTGAGTGATCGTGGAGGGACCCAAGAAGTGCGGAGAGCTAAGGGTGACTTCACACGAGCATAATGCTTCACCCTGGCATCTGGACACAAGTCACAGAACTGGAATGTAGTTTTCTAGCCGACATAACGCCTCTATGGAACATGCAGACAATATTAAAGTTTATTGTTCAGACCCACACCTTTGTAAGTATTGAGCACTAAGATTCTCGTACCTTAAAAGAACTTCAAAATTACCCATTTTCGCTTTTATTTGAAATGTGAAAATAAGTTATTAACATTACTGGAAGACTTGAAATTGGTGTACAAGTGTGTAAGGTCCATCGAATGAATTTTTAATTTGACATTACTGAAGCTCGTTGAACAGTTTAAAAGTAAACTTCTGTCGGCCGAAACTCTCCACGTCATCCGGTGACAGGGACAGGCAACAACTTTAACGGCGTTCAAGTGTGAAAATTAGTTTAATAAATGTATGGAATATTGTTAGTTTTGTAGACATTTCTAGCAACTTCGCTGTTCTATTGAAACATTTTAGCATACATAGTGTTCCCACAACGGCACGTCAAATTCTAAATTTGCATCCTACAACAATAGACGCCTAACATAAACAACGAACTGACTGGATTCAGTTTCTTGGACGTACTCCGTTGCAAATTGAATGACTGTGAAAGAAAACTAAAACAAATAAAAGAAAACCATAATATAAGCAGAGTCGCACTCGTGTTCCTGAACCCTGTGTGTCTACCTGATGACGGGAACAGATTCCAGTTCCCGAAACGTCATAACACTGTCCGTCTGGAAAACTACTGTGTCTTGTTTCGTCTCTTCATTGTGTCGTTTGTCTTGTCTGTATATGTCTGTTATCTGGTGCGTTTTGTCTCGTCTATTTGTTGTGTCTTTTTGTTATTTTTCTGTTCGTGTCTGATATTTGCTGTGTTTTTTGTTTCATCTCTTCGTTGTGTCGCATGTTACTTGGTTTTTTATTTTATTTGTTATTATTTCCATTTATTATCTGTTTGTTCCTTGTTTCTATTTGACCCGATTCCATTTTGGAATTTCTTGTTGTGTATGTATCTTGCTGACTAAAGCATACTCTGCTTATTTTATGGTTTTCTTTTATTTGTTTAGTTTTCTTTGACAGACCTTCAATTTGCAATGTAGTACGTCCAAGAAACTGAATCCAGTCATGCACTCCAATTGCACAGTTCTTTCAAAGATCATAACAACGAACTAACTGAAATTAAATCATTTGCACTTTGTATTTACATGTCACAGGTTATTTTCTCGTAGTAAAATTAAATAAATAAGTGAACGAATTCTGTTTTTATTTTTTAAAAACTGTCGAAAATATATAAATTTTACTTCACTTACAAATTTATTTTAAACACAAAAATACGGTTTTGTCCTTTAATGACTTTGAGCAAATAGCCAGTAACATTTAATATCAATGCATTTCTTTTTATTTCAATAATCCTGATGGTCTAAGAGGGTTGCATGCTGCCGTGACATGCATCTTTTGACAATGAGATGTTACTGTAGTCAACGAAACTTCTGCAAAACATTATTTCGTAAAATACATATAATAACGAACTTTTTCTTTCGTACTATACATTAGAGACGGTTTCCCATAAACCTTCTCAAGGGCAGGAACTGGGAAAGGAATCGGCCGTGACCTTTGTCATTCACTTGAAGCTGTTTCGGGAATCAAGGGAACACCGAAATCGGGATTGCCAGAGCTGGGACTCGAACCCGGGTTCTTCCGCGTGGGAATCCAGCGTGATACCGTTGCACCACCTCGATTGGTAACACTGCAATAGAAAGTGTTGAAATAAATACTGGTTATTTAAAAAAAACATGTTTTTAAAATGTACAACTATCCGCAAAATATACTTTTAAAAATGTAATATTTCTCAGAACGCACTCTTTCTGTTTAGAATGATTATTGTTGGAGTGATTAGTCTTTCAAATGTGTTCACTGAGTATTAATTAATTTTAAGGGTGCCACGTGCATGCGAGTTAAAGGCTCAGAAGCAACGGAACCATAAGGATGACATTGAAGCGCGCGTCAAACGCAGCATAGCCACTATGAGCCAAGCGTTGAACTGCCGTTCAAGATTCCCGTCTGTCTATTATTACTGTGGGACTTTAAACGTTGAACATGTAATTATACTGTTATAAAGTTTGTAGCTACGTACAATGCATGATTCTGTTTTTAACATGCATCCGCTTAGTACATATTAAAGTACGGTAGCCTGGAGAAGTAGATTTTAGCTATGTTGGAGGGTTTAGAAAATGTGTTTTTAATGAGCATGGTGTCTTAACACTGATATTCCGACCTTGTCCGAAGTGTGGTTTCTTATCTTACATTGTCGTAATGGACATATGTGGATTAGTTTAGCAAAAAAACATATTTTCCCACACATTACAATGTAGATGAAGTACGACCGGCGCATGGACGGCGTTGCAGCGTGTCACGCGTATTATTTTTTTACACGAAACCGTTTAACTTATTCATATTATGTTGACCTACGAAAATAACATGCACTTGAAACTATACTTCCGTGGTTTCAAAAATTCAGCGCGCTTGTTAGAAACAAGATTTTCGGGCCTCTCAAAATTGCCAAAAACGGTTTTTTTAGACTGCTGTAACCCCGAAAATATTACCTGATTTCGTAAAGTGTACAGCAATGGGCATACGTTGGTCTTTACTTCATACTATTAAAAAATAAAATGTAGTGGTCACCGCTTTGTCCCATAAAGACTACAAGAGAAAACTTGCACGCCAGTTTGGTGTGCTGCGAATAGACGCGATATGCTTCTCGTCAAGCGTGGGACACTGGCTCTTATCGCTACGGTGTTTACACGCGTCAAAGGTGGAAATTAGACCCCGGCGAAGACTCCTCTTATGCCTAATCTTAAACACCACGACTAGAACATAGGTAGACGCCAACCGGGGCACTTAATAGCGGCTACGTCTGTTCAAAGACAGTTTCTTCCCGCGTAACAAATTAATCCCGACTGAGTGCCGTGAAGCGAGGGTCGTCACACACGCGGGGGTGGATAGGGGTGGGGGGTAGGAGGTGAGGAAGTAGTGGGCGTCAGACAGGACGATGTAAAATAACACCTCGGTGGACCAAGTCCTCGCGTGTGATGGAGTACATTCGCGCGTGTGATTTACGTGCGCCTTGAGCCCAAGTTATGGCTCTGAAATCCGAGCATGACGCACGTGACTCTCCACGCTGTGTCTGGTGACGACGTACGTTTACGTATTTTCTTTGTGTGTGCTTTCCTCCGACTCCATGCTCATGCGCCATGGGCAAGGTTGATTCTTATACAGTTTAGAAATATCAACATTAAAGGTACGTACGTTTCGCATAACATTCCAGGTCAGGTTGAACGTCAATTATGTATACTTCATTGTCATGCCTGTGACTTGCTGGTGGTTGTTACGAAACGCGTTTGACTACTGCAAGCCAGTAATAAATAAGGAAATAATACGAAGTGCTATCGCTTGCTACCTGCTTGTACGGTTATAAGCCAATAGATAATCGATTGTGGCCAGTGGGTGTGTAGGACTGACAAGTCTAGGCTGCTGCCAGACGAATCCGCGGAATTGACGTACTTATAATCAATGTTAAAAGTTTTACACAGGGATAATTTCTGCCACTTGAGCGCTGGTATCGGTAATGGTATGCAGACTGACCAATCACAGAGCTTTCCTAAATTTTAAGTTACATAACGTTGTTAATTTAAAACGCGAATTTTATTTATTTTCACTTTCAAATTAAGTTAAATGACTCCTGTCATTTCCAAACCTATTTAAATTTAATTTTACTATATTTTAGTATTTTTCTGGTCCGAAACTAGCGACAGAAATGTTCCATGCGCCAAACTCTCCCACAAGAAAACACATTCTCTTTCTAACCACCATTCGTCTCCCACCAAGGCAATCCTGGTTCGATTCCCTGCGGGGTCGGTCCCCGGGTTTTCGCATGTAGGAATCGTGCCAGACAACGTCCATGGTCGGCCGGTTTTCTCGGGGGTCTCCCGTTTCCTCCAGCCCTTTCATTCCGGTACTGCTCCATACTCACCTCATGTCACCCCTCACCTGTGCTAAAGACCTCGGCTGACCAATATCTCTCACTCACTCTGACCTGTAGTAGAATTATTCTTAGCCATGAGGCTCATACATCTCTGGAGATGCTCGCTGGAATCGTGATTACACAGGGAATTAAATAGTTTTCTTATGTTAGTAGTCTTTAAGAGAAATTGAGGCCGAGAGGTCAGACCTCACGTTGTGGATTGTATCCCCGGCAGAGCTTTTCCTGGTGTTTTTCGCACGAGGGAAACGTGTCGGATGTTTCGGAGCGCTCCCGTGCCCCCTGTCTCTGAATTCTGTCGCTGCTTGAGCTTTCATCCCTATTTTCATCTCTGTTCGCTCCAAGAATGGGTTTTGACTTGCATGGACCGCCACGATCATAGTTGAAGATAAACAATGCAAGGACAAGCCTTGTAGCGACGCGCATAACCCTTTGGGCTACACGCGATATTCATTTTTGTGATAAGTGCTCTTTAGGTATCATCGACACACATATCGACACAATGGTAGGAACTAGGAGAGGAAACGGAAAATTACCTATGTTATGGAAACATCCCAGCATTCTGCTGCAGCGATTTTAGAAAACCACTGAAAAACTTAAACCTTGATGGTCAGAACCATCACTTGAACCCATGTCTGACGTTTCATCATTGCGCTACTTAGTCCAGTAATATTGAGGTAGACTATTTCAAGTAACCAAGTATATGCACAGTACATGTGTAGGTACGTTGATAAGTAGGTGGGTAGATAGACTAAGTTTGTGCGTGTGTGTTGTGTATGATCCACAACATACGAGCAGGCTTCTGTAGCGTAGTCGGTAAGGCGCCAGTATACGATGAAAAGGGCCTTCGGTTCCAATCCTGGCAAGAGCATGGCTGTTGTGCTGTCCTTTCAACTTACTTCACCCTCCTCGGCTTTTAAACAACGTTGGTCCCGTAAAAATTCGTTCTTTTATATTTGTGCCAAATACTGTTCAAATTTTATACATCAGATAATATGTAATTTCCCCAAATATAAAAAAAATTATTGGACTACATAATTTTTGCATAATCACTCGTTAAAGATACAAAATGGCAGTTGCAGTGTAGAGAAAGGTAAGAAAAATAATTAACTTGCAAAAACAAGATAATTCATAATGAAATGATTATAGCCCACGATTTTTGGTGAAAAGAATTCTGCAACAGTTTGTTTCAATGCTTTACGTGCACACCCGCAGGTCTGCTTCGTGGTTATTGGCAGCATGTGTAATTGCACAGACGTGGCTCATTTGACTTGTGCCAACAGGAACAAGGTTACTGCGACACCACACGTCTGTGATTTGCGGGTAAAACCCCGAGATGCTGAGAATTTAAAACAGCCAATCAATGACCATGAAGCACAGCTGCACACGTGCACATAAAGCATTGAAACAAATTGTTGCAGAATTCATTTCACCAAAAATCGTGGGCTCTAATAATGATACTAAATTATATGAGCTACTTCAAGATACCTTTGGAATTGCAAAAGGAAACATTTTTGTAATTTTTAAAATTTATGAAAATGAGAAAATGTTTTCATAATTTTGAGTTCTGGCTGTCACTGAATTTTTCAAAAGTAACTTTTGTCAAACATGTCTTAAAACGCATTGATACCCTGACTTTCACTTCCTGTAATTTTGAATTCATAAGGTTATTACTGGTTTTAATTTTCTCTACACCACAACAGCTATTTGTGGTTTTGATGAGTGATTACGCAAACAATATGGGGCAGTTTTTGTTTGGAGAAACTACATGTTATCTAATATGTAAAAGTTGAACATAATTTGATACAAATATATACAAAAAAATGTTTTACGGGACCAACTCTGGTAAGACCTCGTTGTTAAAAGGCCGTAAAACCATCTCACCTAAACAAAATTTATGGAGCACTATAAGGGTGCTGCTGAATAGCGTGCAGCATTATTACAATTTTTATGAGATGCCAATTTGTTAACCGACCACACCGGGAATCTAACCCGGATAGCCTTTGCCGAAGGCGAACGGTCTGACCATTCGACCACCGTTATGTACCATTCTTATAAGGGGCTGACACTAGATAGGGGCTAACATTTCTTATTTTTAGTGACTCTCAGTATCAATACCGACCTTAAACATTTACTACTGTTTCAACTTTTTTATTCTATAGTACCGTATTGTGACAGAGTTTATTACAGTTCGTCGTCCCAAACATGATATTGCTATATCGAAGTTTAATACGAAATTTTATAAAGTAAAATTTTTTTTTAATGTTTATTAGTTTATGACTGTATTAAGACACGTATGACAATTTAGGTTAGGTAAAAATGGGGAACATGGCTTCTCTTAGGATAACGAACGTTGTGTTATTATTCATTTGTGAACGTGCAAATAAGTATGCATCTGTGTATTTTGAATTTTTAATTACTTAGACCTAAGTTACAAAGTTGTGTTAAATGTGTTCAGTCCAGTTTAAGCACACTTATTTATTTCCGCCTGCGTTGTACTTTGTGCTTGTTGGCAATGACTTGTGGAATGGCGATTGTGGTTGGCTACGAAAACCTTCAAGTATGGGTTCGAGGTGATAGTGGTATCCAAACTGGCTTTTAAAGTGAACGAATTTTATTTGTCACATGGTTCTTTAAATAATTTTATCACAACTTTGTAACACCTTACCGTGTCAAATAATGCACCGCACTTTTATGAAGTGTTATTATAGGCCTTCCTTCCATTAGCCGGCCGAAAATGCAATAAAATTATTTCGAAAATAAATCTACACAAAAGAAAATTTTAACTGTTATTTTTCTGCATTATAATTGGTAAAGTACTATGTTATTGTTAGATATGATTTATTATAGCAAAAAATTTTCATACCAACATACCCTTGAAGACTCTGTAGTTTCTTGCAACATAAATGATCGTTACTCTGCAGACCAATAACAAGAGTCAAATATTACAATATCGGGATCCTTATTAGCTTAGACAAATAGGGCAACAGCTCTACATACAAGAGAAAGCCAGTAATTATCTAATAAGCTGAACGTGGGTTGAAATCCAGTAAACAGTCAAGTTTTCCCGCGATATACCATCGTCTCTAGTTATTATTTGTTGATGCCATCTTGCAAAATATTAATATTTTTGTCCCCCATTTAAATTTGTTTAGTGTGGGGTTGGTACTGGTACTGGGACTAGCTACATTGATAAAAAGTTCATTGATAACAAAAATAAAATATTTCGTCAATTTGGGCCTAGGCAATTTTTTTGCCGTGAGCACAAAAATTTTAGCATCCCCCAGTAAAGCATTGCAGTGACTACAAAAAATTTTGTACTCACGACTAAAATTTTTGGAGAGGTCAACATTGACAAAACAATTTGTGACCTCCACATAACCGTTTTTCTGTGCACCTCCCGCCACTCTAAAATCGACCAAGAAATAAGAAAGTCGTAACATGGAAGTGACGTCTTTGTCTCAGTTATGTCTCCTGTAGTTGAGACCATGTTAAATAAACTTTTACGACCTATAAGAGTTATCACTTTGCGATCACGTGGTTTAGTTTCGTAACAACGCAATTGCCAACACACTGCAACGGGATCCAAAGAACGAGGTCGGTGGCAATTGAGCCCCCTCGCCAAAGATGAGAATGACGTCACAGACTCCACGCAGATGTGCGGAATGTCACCCTTAAGTGGCAAAGAGTAAACCACCAGCTAGCACAGCCTGTATGAGACATACGCATGACGCAGTGTTGCCAGGTTGTTGTTGAGATTTTTGGGGTGTAAAAGGACCTCGGGAATTTTCGACTGATCGTAGGGATTTTTGGGACGTGGAATGTATTTTTTACTTGTGACATTATTGTCCAGGTGTCATATTTCAGACTCTTCTAGACCGTGAATTTACACTTTGCTGATTGTGATTCTATGAATGATGTCGATGAGTGAAAAATCTTAGAAGGTGGAATTTGCATCCCTGCTATAAGCAACAAAGTAGCCATTTACTATCAGTGTAGTAACAATGTGTGCATTTAGGAAGGATACTATAATTTTTACAATTTTAATAATTAGTATGTATCTTCAGTTAAAAATATTTATGCTATAATTGTTAAGGCTGGCAGAGATTTTCGAAGTAGTGTGCAGAGCTATTTGCTTCAGAAACGTGGCAACACTGCCGCCGGTGGCTTTCAACACCTCCCTAATGAAGAAGGATATGTTAGTTAAAAGGGAAGCGTTGGCGTTCTTCAATGGCGGTTCCACGGCTCACAAAGCTCCCTAAAGGTTGGCGTAAATTCTCCCGCGTCGACACAAATTATTTTCACACATTCTCCACGCCGCACCAAAAACGGGCGGACGCGACGGTGACTTGGTGTAATTTACTCCGTCGTCGACGCAGCATGGTCGCAGCTGTGTCGCGAGCCTTGCAGGAGGCGGTGGGTGGTGATGGTTGCTGGGAGGCCGGTGCTTTTGGCTCGGCGGGACAAGTTGTCATTACGGCATGTTTATGGTACTCATTACCCTCGCACCCCTCATGAATAAACAAATCGCCCACACGTGTCGTCGTCGCAAGCCGCATTCCTCTGGGCGGGGAGGGACACACCGGAGGACGACTGGTGTCTCCCGTCCCGCCCACATAGGAGTTGTCGCTTCCGAGACGTCCTCGAGGGCAAGACGGACGCCAGTAGAGGCGGTGAGGCAAGTGGCTAGCCAGCAGCAATCGCCCTTAGAGACCGCGAGCTTCCACGTCCGGATCATATGGAACATTAGCAGCAGTGGCGGCTCGTGGGTTGTTGCTAGGTAGGGCTGCAGTTGCCAAGAGTTGTACAGGGATGTGCGCTGGTTGACTCTACAGCCACTGACACGCTGATGTGCAGGTGCCCCTTACTACTGAGTGGTCACAAAACATCTAGTAGCCGGCAAATATTTCATGGCCTTTGGTCTACGGTGCGTTCATCAAGAGTGTAAATTTCCGACTATCTGTAGGCCCCACCTCGCAACAACCCACGAGCCACCACTGAATTTTTTATATTCATAATTTACCCGACAAATTGCGGCGTAATTATATGTTAACAGCTATATCGCAAGGTCTGTACTGCAGCGAAATGTAAATAGAATTTGAGGTATAATCGCATATTTGACAATTTTTTTCTCAGAATCCCAAAAAAAGTGAAAAATAATAAAATTCAATATGGCGACTGAAACCGAGCCTTAACAGCCAAATTGACTTGCAACTGATAGCGGAGTTGTTTCGAGGTTCAATTTCTTCTTTAGACGTATTGAGGAACTGGATTATGTTTGGACAACTCATTGCTACAGCCAGGATTTTATGGCGAAAATATGTTTGCAACATTACGGTTTGAACGCGTCATGTGCACATCTGCTGCTCTACTACATCGTCTGTGATTGGATGATTTTACTCTCTCTTGCCTTGGCAAATTACAGACGTACGGAGTCACAATTATATTATTCTTATTGGTGCAGTAAATTGAGAAACGTGTATGAACAAAGACACGCTGCCAGTATTCATGAAGCAGAGCTACAGATGTGTACGAGAGACACTGAAACAAAGTGGGGCAAAAATCTTTCCGCGACAAAATCGTGGCCCTATTCATAGGCCAAGAAAAATTCTTGATTTATAAGACCTGCATGCTAGAATCCAATGTCCTATGCATACTCAAGCCCCGTCTATTCGTTCATTGTCTGCTGTCTGAATGAGTAGCAGGTAATGGACAAATGGTAGGGCTTCTGTATACACAGGATAATGGATTCTAGCATGTTGGTCGTTGAACTCGTGAAATATTCCTAGCCCTACCTATTCATAGCTAGAGAAAAGGAAATGTCGCAGGTTCAGTGACTTGCTGGCTAGACTCCACAGTACTGTGTACACTATGTCTTCATACTTGTACATTGTCTGCTGCTCCATTGAGTGGACAATTGTACATGCGACAAGGTAGCGCGGGAGTGTTTTCGTGCAGGTTTGATATTAGTTCACAGTTCTCAAGGAAGAGTTTCATCAACAAAGCTCCAATCGTGAAAATAATAAACAGGTACAGGAGTTTGAAATCTAACGTCTTCTCAAATACATTCGTAAAATGTCCGGGTCTCTGCTCATAGTCAAAATATTCACGGTTATGTGGTAATAAACAAGTTTCATCAATACCAGTGTGACGTATAATCTCTTCCCCTTCCATCATATTCTTCGCACAAGAACATAACATCACACTTCTTCCGTTTGTGTGTATAACACCTGACAGCTAGGGACATGAAAATTTTATTAATTCAACGCAATGTATGTTAGAATGCATGGTCCTTGTATACTCGAGCCCCGACCCTTTGGCCGCTCGCTGCTACTCACTGTAGCTACAGGCAATGTACGAGTAGACGGGGCTGCAACAATACGATACTATTGCACGTGTAGAAAGCCAAAAGATTGAACTACAGATTCCAATATGTACTTTTTCTCTCCTTTACCTTAAGAGTGCGTAGTAGATAAATAAACGCTCATAACATCAATTGATTTCTACGCTCTCTTCGAAGCCAATATGGATAAAATACTCAATGACAATCCTATATAACGGTATATGCCAACTTTATGAGAAAATATTCAACTAGAATTACTAATTAGTTACGCGTGATCTCTTGCGCCGCAGTTAAATGCACGATGTTCCGGAGTCAGAGATTGTGCCTTAGAAGTTCGTAACACTGGAAACAATTTTGTTTAAAACGTTGGCTAAAACTATTGTCTAGGATTGCTTTTGTTTAATTTTTGCAGATTGGCTTCAATAAACCCTTCAATTATCATATATTAATGTTTTTAGCGTTGAATTACGTACCACGCCCTCTTAAGTGATTTACAATCAAAGCAATAAAATTATCATATTTACACCATTCTTCCGTTTTATGAAATTTTCAATGGAACTTTATAAAACGTGGTGTGCATATAAAAGAAGTTATTTTTACCTTTTCTGAAGAAAAAACAAGCGGCAATCTCAGAGAAATTATTTACGAAGGTACAGGTATACTCGCAAACAATGATATCTTACACAGTAAAATTACTTTCGTTTGCCACAACAAAGTTTCTTTAAACATGGTACACTACAAGGTAACATTGCCTCATAGGTAAGCCTATTTAGCCTGTGCTAAAGAAATCTCGCCTTTCAGCAAAATGAAAATAGTGTTTTGTGCCGCATTTTGTCTTTAAAAAAAAACCTTCCTTTGAGAATAATATAAGTTTCTACGTAGCAAGGACAGCAATTTTTTCAACATAAATTTTGTGTTAAAAATATTACAACTATCTTTACCACAAAGGTGCCAAATAAAATATGCATTAACAATAATACGTTTTTGTTTCCATTACTGTAACTTTTAAACAAAAACTTTTTCAATTGCGAAATAACTTTCCAGTGGCTCAAATTTAAAACAAACATTTTGCTGTGGCAACGAAAGTGTTTGTACTGATAACAAAGGCCTGACAGCGATTCACCTTCAGCGACGACCAAACCCTCCTCACTCACTCAGTCGAGTAAGTAAACAAATAATAATTTTATAAGTGTTGGGTGAAGTCCTACGTCTGTTGTCGGGAACAAGTGGGGGAATGGAGTATAAGCGTCACGATTAGGTGGGTGAAATTGTCAGGTGAGGCTGGATGTAGGTGTAGCGTCTAGAAAGGCATCTGACGTCGTCTTATCCTCCCACACCGAGATGGTCGACCCACGTGATTGTAAGAACCATTCACTTATCCCCAGGGCGTCTTAGGTCCGTGAATCTCAGTAACCCTGCAGCTTCCCATTTTCTACCTTCCTTGCCAACTAGTGTCGTTTTCCCATTTCCAACACAGCATTCAACTATTACTCTCTTCTGTTCTTTCGCTATGTATACCTAATACCAAACATATTTATGAAGTAATGATTATTTACCGTAACTATAATCCAGTTATTTGAGAATTACTGTTAACAAGAACAAAAACGGTAAAAAATAAAACAATGATATTAAATATAAACACATGCCAAGCCAATTAAAATTTTACTGGTCGCCTTATTGGTGCCTGCAGAAGCAGTGAAGGGAAAACTCTTCACTTTTTTCTTCTCGATACAAGTGCGCCCCTGTGAAAGTTGCGCCCTCGGCCAGGGGCCTGAAGCGCTTATGAAAATTCACGAAGGTAGGGCAGGTCAGCAAAATTTCAAGTTTTAGGTTTTTGAAATTTTACCCCGGGGAAGTTTACCCGTGTTCGAAATTTCAAACTGTTGGACTCTCGATCAGCAACTAAAACTAACATTTTAGTAAAATACATAAATACAATAACATGTGAAGGATGCAAAATATGTATCACGTAGAAAAAATATGTAAGATTTTTGAATTTCCGTCATCTTAAAACCTTGAATAGTAAAACAGGCTTCCGTCACTTCCCAGTAACCAACAAAACCTGGTCAGTTGACTGACCCTACTCTAGTAAGTGAATTTTCATAAATGCCTTTAGAGGTCTTAGTGGTTAATCAGGCCCTTGTTATCCCGCCTCCCTTCCCTGAAAGTGTTTACATGCATCGTTGCCTTCTTCTCCTCTTACTTAAAGCTGTTTATAGGTAATTATTAGAGACAGTGGTGTATCTCGGGAAAGTTGACTGTCTGCTTGGTAACAATGTAACCGGACGAGTGGTCAGGCCTCTCGCCTTACACAAAGGCGATGCGGGTTCGATACCTAGCGGGGATCTGTCTCCGGATTTTAGTACGTGAGAATCGTGAAGGACGAAGTTTCTGGTCGGCAGGTTTTCTCGAGGATCTCCAGTTTCCTCACCTCATTCTCATTCCGGTGCTTCTTCATTGTAGGACCTCATCACATGTCTTCCTCTGGGGCAAGAAGATGCCTATGGGTTACCAGCAGTAAGTCTTCATCTGGGGTGGGATACGCTGGCCCTCAAGTATCTTCCTCATCTATTTATATGAAAATTGATGTTGGTTTATATGTATGTATGAATGTACGAGATCGATAAACTCCAATACTGTTTGATCAATCATTGTGAAACTTGGTACATGTATGAACTTTTTCACGGAGAAAGTTATTATATTATCCATTTGAACTAACTAGCCGCTAGATGGGGTTGCAACGTATCAATTTCCATACCTAGCCTTTTTTAAGACTTATTAAGTATAATAATGTTTGGGAGGTGAGGGGTATTAGCAATTCTACGAAAATTCATTTATATATATACATAATATATATATAATATATATATATACACAGACACACACTGGCAGGATAACGCCTACCGGATTCTGCTGGTACATTATTTGTATGTATGTATGTATGTATATATCGTCTCACAGACAAGGGCGGATCTTAGTCTAGGCTATTATTTTGGGAGAGGGGGGCATTCCTTAAAAAGTAGCTATTCCCAGACCCCGAGTCAAAGAAGGAGGGGTCCGGGGGCTCTTTCCCGTAAAAAAAATTGTTGTTAAGGTACAACATAGGTGCAATTTAAGGCATTTCCTGAGTAAATAATTGAATATACCATTTTAAAAACCTGTTGTATTTTAAGGATAAACTGTGCATAAAACTTCAAGGGGTTCGGGCACCCTGCCACTCCCCTGGATCTGCCCCTGCTCGCAGAAATGCAACAGCTTGTCCCTGTATTACTTTACCGTGTAGGTATTTGTCAAATAAATCCTAATCTTTAGCAAGCTGTAGACGTGTAGATGCTGAGTGATAGTAATGTAAACACACGAGCATGTGAAACTAAACTACCTTGTTGCTCGGAGCCGAGTCTTCCTCGGCGAGGTTCGTGCTGTCTCTGGCTGGCCGGACCTTGGCGGACGTAAACCAGACCGGTTTTATTGGTTCTGGCAGGTGGGAGGCGCGGGCGGTTCCTGGACACCTCCAGCTGACTGCGCATTAAGGCGCTTCCGTACAGCGAGTTTCGCGACCTCTCTGGCAGTAAATATTCGATAACACCTTTGGAAGTTTCTCTATGCAGGCGATGAAATTCTTCGCAGCACATCATGTGCATAAGCATTGACAAGTCTATTCCATGACTTTGACGTAGGTTGTGTTTAAATACACCAGTGTTGCCACAATAAAGGAACACCTTCAGTGGAAAAAAATTGTTACGGGAATATCAGACCACTCACAGTAGAAAAAAAGATTGTACGTAAAAAAAAATATTTTTTTTTCTCGTTTCTGGAAAAAATGCTATTTATGACGTTTTCTACAGTGTAACAACCACTCATAATCTCTTGAACTAGCACTCGTTTTTAATGCATAAAGTTATCACTCACACCTAATATGTTAGGTTAGCACTGAATTAGAAGGTTCTAAGCTTGGACTCACTCCTAATAAATTAAATCAGCAGTCCCTTCTCGAATGTCCATCATGTACTTGTAAGGTGCTAAGCAAGAACTTATGAAGTACCGAACAAACACTCACTGCTAACGGATCCAGGAGGCATTAACTCTTGATGTGCTAATTTCATTTACCCTTAATTTAAAAGTTATTTTGAGTACATGCGTTTCCGCCATAAGATATCTCCTTACTAAAATAAATATTCACATAATAAGTTCTAAAATTGTTTTCGACAAATTTACTAATATTTCCTTACGTTAAAGCATAGGAATTTTTGTGACGAATAAACTAGAAGAAGGGATTTTTTTTCGCACAGTAGTGTTCGTGAAGCATCCATAACGGCAATAGGCCTACGCCATTTTTAGACAAAAATAAAAATTCCCTTAATTACTTTTTAAACGCGTTGGAAATTAAATTCGAATAATTTTTATTTACGTTACAAATTATAAACATTATACTTTGAATTTTATTTTACAGTTGTTATAGTAACAGTAACTGTTTTCTACGAGCTCTGCGTTGTAAAGTCGGATGCAGTGTAGTGCTCCACAGGTATAGGTCGTTCGGGATAAAGTGAGCACTCGAAAAAGCCCTGCATAAGTTCTATTTTCAGCCAATTTCGTATCTTTCCGCACGTAACGGCTGACGACGGGAAATGACTAACCTCTGGACACGTCGTTTAATAACTGCGCGTGTACAATAAATTGTGTAATCAGTACGAATCGATACAGTTTGATAAAAAACATTTATTAATGATATAAAATACCATTTTGTCGATTTCGGTTGATTTTGATTCAGTATTGTTGCATTTAAATAAGAACATACACGGAACTATATTGCATAATTTCGCTGCCAACCATACAAGCAGCAAGGTAACTAGAGTTAATGTTGAATCATATGCAGTAACGGTTAGTGATATTTTTCTAAGGTTAAATTTTATCCCGAACGAACTATAGCTACTCAACTTAAGGCAACCGCCTGGTGAAGGGCATGTTTGTGTGTGAGGCGAAAATTGATGAGGCACTACGAACAACGCCGGCCGGCATATGTATTGTGCTATCTCCTCTATGTTTAAAGTCGTATATACGCGTACAGTTTTCTCGCCGTAAAGTTTCTACTGAGGAACATTAAGCCGTGATCCTAATATTTTATTGAACCCGTCATTGTAGCAAAGTCCAGCATAACCGTAGACATCAATTTCGAACAACACCAGAACGTAATTATTGAGAGACAACACTTTGGAAAAAATGGTTTGGCGGTTTTAAAACCATGCTTTCAATGTGCTTGACATCTTAAAAGTTATTTTCACAAGTATTCTGAAGTGTGTATTCTATACGTAGATAAGAATTGTGGACGCACGTTTACTGGTCTCTGAGAAAAGTAAATACAACTCCGAACTCGCCACACGCAGATCGAGCGTCAGTCATCCCTGACCGCCTTAAGGAGCCTCCCTATCTGTGCTTGAAATACGTTGCAGCGAGTTACGGCTATTTTTTTTTTGCGAAACCATTTATCGAGCATTATATTGGTATATTTACGAAAAGAACACACACTTCAAACATTGTCGCTATAGTACTAAAAATTCAGCATGTTTATTAGAAACATAACTTCCGGGCGCCTCAAAATGGCAGAAATTAGTTTTTAAAACCACCGTAGCTGGAATAATGACAACTGGATTAAAAAAAAATACAACTACTGGCATCCCATAGGAAAAATGACAACAGTACAACACTCTTGCCAGCTGAGTGGTTCGCGCGGAGAGGTGATAATACATTACATACGCCGGTCAACGGCACCCTTACTGCTCTTGCCTCACACACACAAACTAGCCTATCTAGGGATGCCCCTTAAGGTGTCCGCCTGCTTGCCGTGTGTTAGTGTGAGTGAGGCACTGTGCCAAGGGCGATGTTGACCGGCTCATCTGGCGCACAGACGGCGTGTAGTGGATTCGTAGATCACTCGCCTGTCTGACGCTTTCAGCGGTGACCCCATATTTTTAGTGGTTGAAATTTTTAAACTGAGTCCATCTCATGTTTCTGCAGTAGCTTCACAAGAATTTCGTGAGTAGTTTTCTGATATAACAGTTTGGAAAAGCTGTGTTTGGTATTTTGAGCTTTGAGGGGCTCCGAAATGATCGACGTGATGCTTTGAAACCACCCGGTTAAGTCGAACGTAACACGTCCGTCAAACACTTTATCGCATCTAAGCGTCAAGGACTAAACTAGCTTGCAGTGTTGCCCCAGAGTGTGTTTTTCAACGAGACTTCAAGAGATCACTCTGTTATTTTATTTGTGAAAATTATGTGTTAAATTACAATTCAGGTTTCTGAGATTTTGTTTTACGGTTACGGTTGATGTTTTCTCAGCTACAGCAACGTGCAAAATTAATTTTTAGCACTTTTAAGGGGCTTGGTAATCATGATTTAAGTTAGCGGGAGGCATTTTAGTGTGTCTTCTTTTCGTAGAGAAACACATTGGAAACATTCGTAATAGTTATACAAGAAAAAATGCTTTCCGTACCAAGCTACAGCACGTCTCACGTGCCAGGTTCACTATCTGTACAGGCGCCAGCAGAGAATCAGCTGAGAAGATGTGAAGCTGGATACACAGCCAGGGACGCAGAGCGGAGCAAGAAGATGTCTACCAACCTTGCCGCGCGAGGACCTCGGCGGAGAGGATTGTCGATGGAGAAGGTACGAGCGACGGGCCGTAAACATGCGTTTTGACGGGCGCCCGTCTTGTGCTCCCACCGGGGTGCCAGTCTTGCGTCGAGGAGACATGTTACGTCTCAGTGATGTTGGGTGATG